>JANGFI010001896.1:0-58217 GCA_025758705.1 Goffeauzyma gilvescens | reverse complement strand
CACGACACGACACGACACAGCTTGATTGATTCATTGAACGTTGATTTTTCAATTATTTGTCTTGGATCTTGGGTCTGGGAGGGAGCGCGTGATTACGTTGCGATATTTCCGAAGAAAGGGGAAAAGGACCGGAGCAGGACGAAGGTAACGAACAGAGGGAGAGAAGAAACCAATAAGAGGATCAAAAGAAAAAGAAAAGAATAAAATAAAATAAAAACAAGACAATCTCAGAGCGCTCTTTAACAACGGTGTAAACCCGTCGCAAGGTCTTCAATGTCCTACTGCAACCCGTGTGTACGTACCCCTCAGTACCTGCTGTTCGTTTCAAGTTTTTTGCACTCGCAGGGAGCAAGTCAAAGTCAACAATCACAGTTCACCCACCACCACCCCCACCCACCTCCGTGCGAGGCGGCTTCTCCTTCCGATCGAGTTTGCGCTAAACGACTAATCGTCTTGGAACGAAGAACCCCCGTGGATTGTGGGGCATGGTACGGCATATGTCATAAAAAACGAACCAAAAGGAGAGAAGCAAATAGATTTGATTTGGTCGTGCTGTTTCGATCTTGGTCTGATCCGCGCTAATTTCCGTTGATCCGTAGGATCTGTGACAGAAAAAAAAATCTTATGGAAAGTACAATGGCTTCCCTGGAACTTATCGGCTTAGGTACACACTCCACTCGTCTCGTTTCTTATTTGAGTTGTGGCGAGTGCGTGTGCGTATACGCTTGTGTGAGATGTGATGGTGATGGTGATGAGATGTGATCTAACCTGGTTTTCTTTTCTTATCTTTTGTTCTGGGTGCCGGTCCTGGTTTCAACGCCGTTTTCTTTTCTGCTTCAAATCCACTCACTTTCTCTTACTCGATTTTTATTTTTGTTTCCTTGGCAACGTGTTTCGATGTCCGAGTTTTCTCGTCTCGATTCCCACTATACAGAAAGGAAGAAAAGGTGTCCCGTCCCGCTTTCGTAGCGGGTTGCGCTTGCATTTGCTCTGCATCAAAGGGATTTTCTTCTGTCACTCCTTGTAGTGGTCGGTTTCTTTTCTTCGTCGATGCTGGGCCGAGATGGCACGGTTCACAACGGAACGAAGCTTCACACTCACTGGTACGAGCCCGAGCACAAGGATAGCTGTAGCCGCCAATCCACTCACCACAGCCGCAAGCCACCACGATGGTCACTAAGTTCACCGCGACCGCCCCACCAAGCACGTCCACCACCAAATTGAAGCAAAACACGCCAAGATTCTTGAGATGAGTGGACCGTGATTCATGATTATCGTACGTCGTACGTCGTACTATGTAGAGGCGGCGAGTACGTTTCAGTTCCAGTTCCAGTTCCAGTTCCAGTTCCATTCTCAGTGTTAGACCAGCCCGGACACAGCCTTCACTTGCACTTGTCTGTTTCACCTATCTTCCTCTTGTCATTTCCCCCAGTCAAGAGAGCTCCTTGATCCATGGGTCTCTTGGCAAGACCTCCTTGACCGACCCACTTCCTATATCGTCTAACTTCGCTTGACGGATCATTTTCCCTCCCACAGCCACATCCGTCCTCCTTTGACGGTCCAGGGATGGATCTGGTTGGGGGATTTTTCTCCGCCAAGTCGAGTTTATAGGCGCAAAACCGGGGGATGCCTTATAGCAAGGCAAGGCAAGCCAAAAGCGAGGCGAGCGGCGTGAGGGACAGGGGTAAAGGGAGTTTCCACTGTCCAGACAGGACATGAAAATGATACCCCAATGCTGGTAACCAATATGAGAAAGATGATCTACCATGACATACAACTACCAGGGAAGGTAATCTTCCCTTTTTTGCCACTCACTCAATTCCCCCTCCTCACGCGCCGGCCGACGCTCTACCGCCCCTCGCCCCTCGCCCCCACTCCCAGGTATGGCATCCCCCCATTCTCGTCCTTTTCTGTTTCCCTCGCGCCCCTTAACTTGTCAATCGAGATTATCTCGCACGCGCCGCGTCGCGACCTCTGGCGCCTATTTCTCATTGCCTCTCCTCGCACCTCCTTCTCTCTCTCCCGCAAGTGCTGTTTCCTTTGACTGCTTCTCCACTCTGACTTGTTTATTGTACACTCCATCAGCGGATAACATGAAGAAAATGAGTAAAACAATGCGGTGCGAACATCATCACTATAGACGTCAAACGCTAACAAGGCGGATCCAGTCGAGTTTCGTTTCGGAATGAATGAATGAATGAAAAAAAAAGAGGGAGCTGCGCACGCCTCGCTTACTGTAGGTGGATGACACGGCATATCGTACAACAGTGTGGAGCAAGGCGGTCTAAAAATCATGAACAAGTTACTTAGTGCGGAACCACGACTGGCCACTGTGAGATGGGTGAGAGAAACCTTGGTGGATTGGCGAGGATATTATGGTCCTTATCTATGACCATGTCCGGACCCTCTCACTCTTTACGGATCGCTTCGAGTCGTTTTGAGCTTTTCGGCTTGTTTCCGCTGCTCTGCCCCCCTCCTTTGTGTCCTCTATGTTTCCGGGGTTGGGGTTGCTGGACCAATATCTCACAACTCAAGTGTATCAACGGCCTAACACTACGCATGAATGATAATTTGAATACGAAAGTATCGGTAATGTGCTGAAGATCATTAACAGTACAATCTTCCGTACACTCAGACCCGCTTGGTCGTTGGGTTAGCATGATCCTTGAGAGTGAGATTTTCTCTGGCGTGCCCACAACGCCATGACAATATGTTGATGTCAATCGAAAAATATGAAAGCGTGACTGTGAGTTTAGGTTGATTGAACCAGGGCGATCATAGCGGAGGTGGCGACCTATTGACTTTTTGGGGCCGGGGGGGGGGGGGGCAGGTCGTGCTAGTCTTGTCGGGATGGGTGAAATTTTGTACCAGATTGAAACGCAACCTACAAATGTGTGGATGGTGCCCAGTCACTATTTCAGTCTCGATACCAAGCATCTCCGCATCGACTGATTAGACCGGTTAGGTCGGGGATTTGAAGTCCCCGACACGCAAGAAGCCCTCAGAACGTTTATCCCCTCACCTAGGTATGGTGACAAGTCGACTTCCCCATCTTTCTATCGTGAATGTTTGGTGACCTGGGCAAATCTCCGGCAACGTATGGCTAAACGTGAACGATCCGATTCCATATATCGACTCTCTTGATGTGCTTTGTTTTGTACAACCCATTTGCCCCACTTGCCGACCCACACGTCCGGTACATTCCCACGAGATAGCACACTACAGTCCCCACTAACCAGTCAAGTACCACAGCAGAAAGATGGTACAGAGACCAGCAACAGACCCAACGATCAACGTATCTCTTCGTCGACGAGATTGGATCATGCCTAGAAGGCTGTTGATGCCGGGCATCGAGCCTGTGGGAGCCGTGGATGAAAAGGATGAAGGGGGGGGGGGCAGCCATGTAAGGGAAGGAGAGAAAAGGGGAAATTGAGAATCGGTCAGTTTGAAATACGAGAGGATCCGGAGTCGTCTGGTAAGACATATACAAAGTAAGGCTAGGGAATAGCTATCCCGAAACCATGATTCGCAGTCTTGATCTGGAAGCTCATCGTTCCATTTTGACGCAATCGCGTCCCTTGCCTCTGGAGATATGATACAAGTCCGAAAAGAGTGAAGATGCGACCTCGGTCAACTCACTGAGCACTCCCCCAATTCTCGAATTTACACCAGCCAACATCGTTCGTTGTTGGGCAAAATCTTCTCTCGTCGCATACGCCTGTTCCAAAATATCGTCCGTCATCCGATTACTACTATCGATCCTACTTCTTTCTGCGAGGAGAGCATCCGTCTGGGGTGGTAGAGAACTCTTGTAAGCGTTGATATCTTGTCGAATCGAGCCGAGCAGATTGTTTCGTTGAAGAGCGAGTTCGACATTACCGCGCAGACGGGAGAAATCGCGTCGATAGTCTGAGAGAACGTCTTTGTGCCGTGAGGCGGCATGTAGCATTGAGGTAGAGGGTGGTGCGTCTGGGGAGTCGAGGATGTAAGTCAGGTTGTCCATCGTTTCACTTAGCTGATGGACGTAATCAGGATTGAAATGTTACAAGGGCCAGGCAAATAGCGATTTATGCATCAGTCACTCGGTCAGGAAAGGCGTCGAGTAAACGTTGTGTCCATTCCCCTCTTTGAGGTGGGTTCGTCTTCCTCACCTTTTCCAGCAATTCCTCAATTTCCTCTTCCATCAACTTGTATCCCCCAACACCTTCCTCAGCCAGCCCAAATTCATCTCTTCCCTTCCCGCTGTTACCACCACCACCTACGCCTCCACCGGAGATCTGAGTGGCTAACCGCGAGTACGAGGATAATTTACTGTCCAATCTGGATTCGAGAAGACGGGCATGTTTTCGGGTGTTTTCCCAGTTTGGGGACGACATTTTGTCAGTTTCGGCTTTGAAGTTTGAAAATGAGATAGAGTGACGTATGAGAGGTTGGGGCAGTGTAGCGAATGGGGTTGATATCGCGAGAAGAGGGATGTGGGTTACACAGAATGTGATTGAACACGGATACACTTTTATTGATTGAGGAGAGAGAAGTGTGTCAACGAGCTGATGAGCGGAGTCTATCCGGTCGTTAGAATTGGCTCTTGCTTGACAGAGGGATAGAAAAGTATTTAATAGGAGTGTCAATGTGGGCTCCGCACTGTTGGTACTGGCTGTCATGGTTGCCATTGGAGGATGATCTCCCGTTGAAAGCTTTGATTGGATATTCGGTCGGTTGTCATGCATGCTTCTTGGAGCTCTTCGACCCCCCCCCCCCCCCCCCCCCCCCCCTTTCGCCCCCCCCCCCCCCCCCCCCCCCCCCCCCCCCCCCCCACACCCCCCCCCCCCTCCGCCCCCCCCCCCCCTTCCTCCGGCCCCTTTCGTCATTGGAGACAGATTACGCATTAAACGGGTGGGAGTCAGAGCGGTGGGAGGCGATTTGGTGACACCGCGGATGCGCATTGTTCCCTCCTCAAAACGGGGAAGGGGGAGAATATACTTGACTAACTCTATACTAGCATCCGATAAACTACTCTTGACCAGTTCCCATTTAGAATGTGCGGTGCCGATATGTGTTTTAGCTGGACCATCATTCAAAGTTTTCAAAGACAAGTGGAATCCATTATTGCCAAAAAAAAAAAAAAAAAAAAAAAGGGACGCGGTGGCCTCATATTGGGGTTTGGGCGACGTCGTTGGCATTGTCATTATCGGTGGTGATGGAATTAATCATTAGCACTACAATTTGGTATGTATCGTGCGATTGTGCATTGAGGATCAGGATTAAGATGCAAGATGCGAGATTCGCGATGGATTCGTTTCATTCTCTATCTCTGTTCACGGCCGGACTTGGCGTCCAAGTCCGATCTGCCATCCTCTTCCTCTGAGATCCCTCAGACGTACCGCTGCCACTGCCATGAGCAGCGCCACCCAAGCTAATTCCCCATCCACCTGCACGTTCCATCGCTTCCTGTCTACTCCTTGCTGCAGTTGTTGTCCCTGTTCTACTGGATAGAGACGTTACAGGAGAAGGGTATGGATTCGTTCGCTTAGAGTAGCCGCGGTGGGATGGAGAGACCCCAAATCGGTCTGTACGTTCTCCACTGCGGCGACGATCTGACGTGAACGGAGACGAAGGGGCAGATGCAGAAGCAGCGGAAGAAGAAAGGGGAGTGATGGATCGGTGTCGAACGGTGCGCTCAAGAAGATTTCGGCCGGCAGGTGTCAGATTATCGGCCCGTCGTTGGGGAGTCATGGCCGGAGGAGGGCCCATGTCTGTGAAGCCCCCAGCTGAGGCGGGTACTCGGTTTGCACGACTACGGCTTGCGCTTGTCCTGGACCTTGATGATAATCCCGAGTTGGTGAATATGTCTAGTCCCATAGCCGATGATGACGCTGCTGATGATGATGGCGGATTGTACCCTTTTGCTCGTTCTCTCATGGCTCGACTCGCATCATTCGCGAGTTTTCGACCGAGCGCATCGCGTGTTCTGTCGGATTTGATGTCAAACCTCGGACCAGTTGATTCGAACGAAGACGACATCGATGACATTTGAGCTTCTCCATGCCCTCCGACTCCCATATCACCGTATGCATCACCCCCACTTCCCAGGGCGCGGGGAGTAGACAGTATACTGCCCCATGTCATTAGTTGGGAAATAGCTTGAGGACCGAGTTCAGATGGTGAAGGTGACGGCGCTTCGGGTACGAGTGCATACGAGTTGAACGCAGGGAGTTCATTCGAGTTTGAAGGGTGATATGGCGTTCCATGGATTGCAGCAGCTACTCTACTCCGAGCTGGGCTTGACGTTGCTGCCGATCTTCTGCCCGATCGAGCGCCCCGGGCGCCTCTTATCCCGGCAACGCCATGCGCTTCCTCGCCATCAATCGCATCGTCATCTTCGGCTGGAAGTCGAGTGTTCGCATGATGAATCTCTTTAGGTGCATGATTATGCCCCTGCTGGCCGCTTTGACTGCTCATGGACGTTGATCCTACTAAGGACTTCCTCATCGGATCCACATCCGCATCCGGAGGGAACATGAGTGAATTCCTAGCCCGAAACCTCCATTCAGGAACCTCTTTTCCTCTAACATCTTTTTGATCGGCAAATACCTCTTTCTCTACCGCTTCTCTTCTTTCTCTCTCTTTTCCCCCTCGGCCAAGACCGTCGCCGGATCCACTGGCGATTTCGCGAGATGGTACGATCGCACCAGTGGAAGTGACAAGAGCGGTGGAAGGTAAACCAGCGGAAGAGAGAGCGGTGGCGAGATGGGTGTCGCGGTCAAGGTCGAGCTCGATTAGAGGGGAACGTGAACGTGAGCGCGAGGGATGGGCAGTGGGCAGGGAATTGGGGATGACGAGCTGTTGGACGGATATATCAGGTTGGTTGAGAGACGGTGCTAGTCGTGTAAGGGACGTTGACATTGACAAATGTTTGGGAGAATTCGTCGCATCGTCCGAGTGGATGGTTGGGCGTACCAGCCGTCTGTTATCTTGCTTCTGAGTCGTTCCAGGTCTGGTCATTACTTTTTCAGCGACTGGGTCTGGTGTTGTTTTCGATGACAATGATGAGCCTTGTTCCGGACCCGATGAAGCCACGTGCCCGCCCACGCCGATGTCGGCAGTAGGGGTATCGAAACTGGGTTCAAGATCGAGGTTACGGTCAACATTCATCTCATCGTCCTGATCTCGTGATCCGTCCACCAGTCCGATTGAGCTTTCCCCTGACTCGCCAGCGATATTTGCGCATCCTTCCATCTCTTCTTTTGATCGTCCACCACTCCTGATCCTCAACCGCCTATTCGTACTGATTGTTGCCGCTGCGGCTGCCTCTGCCAACTGTGCCCTCCCATGGACCGCCTCATTCGCTTCCAACCTCTTGGGCATTAGCCCGTCTTCTTCCACATATCCTCCTGCCTCAATCAACACTTTTCTTCTCCCTTGTTCAATCTTCAATCGGGTTTCCCCTGCAACCCTCTCTGCATCCCACATCCATCTATTCTTCTCTCGCCGTGCGCGGTTTTCGGAGGCAAGAATCGAGAGGAAAGAGGCGTTGTCTTCGGACGTGTAGGAGGATTGGAAGTCGTCAAGAGAGATAGAGGATGTATCGGGGAGTCGGGGCGTTGGGTTTGGTTGCGCAGACTCTGGCGCTTCTTTACCGCCAGCGCCATCGAAGTCGTCACCTTCGCCGGCTCGTACAGTCATCGGTGTGTCCCACCCTCTAGAACCGATATCACCTGCAAATGGTGTTCTCGAAATGAATGGTGTGCCTGCGGTCTCCCTTTCTCTCTCCCTTGCTCTCGCCCGCTCTTCTTCCTGTTCTCCTTCTCGTTCTCGTCCTCCTCGGCGCCCCCCACCGCCTGCTGACGCGGCCATCTCTCGAACCTCCCTCCTAACGCCCACGACATCTCCCTCCTCCAAAGCAGACAAGTAGCGGTTGGCCGCTGCTAATCTCGGGAGAGTGGGGAAGAAATCTCGTTGAATGACAGATGATAGTAGAGATAGGTAGGTGTCTTCATCGAGGATAGTTTGGGAAGTCAGACTTCGCCCGCCGACGACCGCGGTGCTGGAGGACGAAGCGGCGGAGATGGGAATGGTGGCAGGGACAAGTGCATTGGAAGTGTTGCGCGAGGAATATTGGACACCATCTCGTCGGTCACTCGGAGTGGTGAGTCGCCTTGATGGTCCTGACCGGGAAGCTGTCCCGGATCTCGAGTTGGGAACGGAAGAGCCGGGAGGAGTTGGCATCGTGAAAGGTGGTTCTAAACAAGGGGAAGGACGATTATCGAGAATTTTTCCGGGAAAGAAGCTAATACCGGCAGGCAGAAGCTAATAGCTACAATACGTAAGTGATTTGAATGGGTGTGTCAGGTCCCTTCCTTGTTAGGCCTGACTCCTCCCTCGCTGTGGGACCCCTGGTGCCAACCCCTGACCCTGCTGCCCCTTCAAGTCCTACTCAGGCAGGCCCAACCAGCCCGAATCCACTAACCGCTGATCTACTACCAAACGCGTATTCGATGGTCCTGTATAGTCGTCCGGATATCCTGAGCTTGTTGAACGGAAAAGATTTCGTATTGATAATACTCCTGTACTTGTTACCCGACTTTCAGTTTCCGACCTGTTGAAGTGTTTCCCGTGTTTCCCGTGTTTCGTGGTCTCCGATCCTCTGAGCTGACCCTCGGTTCATGTTCTTGTTGGACTGATATAAGCCTCTGGAACCCCCAATATAGTTCTGATCAGGAAGAAATGTGAACAGAAGGAAACGACAACGACCTCCATACGCAGTCTCCCTTTCACCTTCATCGTCTCATGAAGTGTCTACCACCGACGTCCTCTCGATCCATGAACACATTTCACGTGACATCCGCTCTTTCCGCGGGGGGGGGGTCATATATTTCATTCGTCATCAGATCCATTTGGTTGCTCTACCAGCGCAAACACATTGCACCATTGGTCATCTTCCCTACACTTCCTTTCCAGATGTCCCTCCCCCTTACAACACCCCGTTAGCATCCTTTGTCCGTCAATATGAACTGCATCTGTTCTCAACATGGCGGCGATTGTGAGAGCACCAAACAAGTCACACTGTATCAACACCAAACAGAATTAGTCCTGTTTGTCACAGCATATATTTGATCAACACCATCACTCACTGTCCCTGATAGATTATAAAGCCACATGTGCAATCGCTTATACTTCCTTTGCATGACCGATATTGACCCGGCGACAACGATGACAACCCGTGGCCGTCTAGTTTTCGTATAGAAATAGCGGCCCATAAAGTTGAGATGCTCTGAGTTACACAGAATACAATAAAGTCTGTGTATTCACTGGGCTATGTATATCTATTTGATTCTTTAGTGGCCATCTAGACCTCTCTGCATGAGTTCTGACACAACGCGCAACACTCAAACTAAATCGAGCCAATCACTGCTTCAATTTCAACCCACCCGAGCCCGTGACCTTGCCGTCCTTGGTTACCGTGATTTTACCACCCCATTTAGGACCGGAAGCTGCTGGCACCGAGACAACGACTTCCTTGTCAATCTCGTAAGACCTCACCTCCAATTCGGTGGATGCATAGTCGTAATCGGGAATCTCAACTCCTTCCGGTCCAAGAACAAGCACCGAGTTAGGTCGCACGAAGACGGGAATCTTGGTGAACGGGTAGTTGGATTTAATGACCCATTGAGGACCGGTGATGACCTCTCCAGTCCAGAAGCTGCGACACAGCATGATAAAGCAATGTCAACAAAGGCACGACAGTATCAAAAGGCAGTTCTTGACTCACCATGTCCACTTGCCCTCAGGAATATAAAACTTGGCGGTGTCGTCCGAGAATACGGGAGCGACAAGGAGGCTGTCGCCGAACATGCTGCGAAGGTGACAGCAGGTTAGCTGGGGGGCATTGTATGAACGGAAAGATTCGCCAAAACCCACTATTGTTTGTCAAGATAGACCGAAGTCGGGTCATCCGGGAATTCAATCGCCATAGACCGCATGACGGGGACGCCGGTCTCGTGGGCGATGATGGACTGCGAGATAAATTACGTCCGTTAGAAAGATGCCCTTCAATGGAATATGTGGATTTTGCCATGCAGCAGCTCTCACCTGACCGTAGATGTAAGGCATCAAACGCAACTTGACGTTCATCATCTTGCTGCAGATCTCGGTTGCTTCTTCTCCGTAGGTCCAAGGAATTCGGTAGGAGTTCGATCCGTGCAATCGAGAGTGAGAGGAGAAGATTCCGAATGCGAGCCATCGCTTGAAGAGGGCGGCGGGAGGGTGGCCTTCGAATCCGCCGATGTCGTGCGACCAGAAAGCAAAGCCGGAAGATGTCAAACTGAGACCACCACGGAGGGATTCTGCCATGGCTTCGTAAGTCGATTCGCAGTCTCCACCCCACTAAAGAAGACGGGAAGTGTTCAGCTCATGAGAAATATATCGCCATATGTAATCTTGGGGGACATTGTACTCACATGAATTGGGAATCGTTGACCTCCAGCCGTCGCTGATCGCGCAAACAGCGCGGCTTCATATTTTCCTAATTTCTTCTCGAGAACCTCAAAGACGACCTTGTTGTACAGGTGAGCGTAGTAGTTGTGAGCCTTGTAAGGATCGCTGCCATCAAAGAACTTGACACCGATGTGGGGAATACGTTCGGCAAAGTCGGTCTTCAAACCATCAACACCCATATCGATCAATGTCTCGAGCTTGCTGGCGTACCACTTGCATGCCTCAGGGTTGGTGAAATCGACGATAGCCATACCCGGCTGCCAGCAGTCCCACTGCCAGACGTCGCCATTCGGTCGCTTGAGGAAGTAACCACCTTTCTTTCCCTCATCGAACAAGTAGGAATGTTGAGAAATGTAAGAGTTAATCCACAAACTGATCTTGACGTTGTATTGTTTCTTGACTTGAGCCAAGTATGCCTTGGGGTCCGGGAAAGTTTCCGGGTCAAAGGTGAATGAAGACCAGTCGTATCGCTTCATCCAGCTGTGTATCCAGTAGGAGAACGGTCAGTCCGCACTCAGACATGAGAAGGATGAAGCATCACAAACCTTCCGCAGATACTTACAAGCAATCCAAGTGCAAAACCCGCACGGGGCAGTTTCGATCCTTCATACCCTGCAAGAATCCAGAGACGGTGTTCTGATCGTACGAGGTCGTGAAAGAAGTCGAAAGGTAGAGACCGAAAGACCAGGTGGGAGGGAGACCCGGCTTGCCGGTCATGGTGACGTAGTTCTGAAGGGCTTTCTTCATTGAGCCACCACCGATGATGAAGTACTCGAGGGATTCGCCACGAACACTTATTCCGACCTTGCTGGACTTTTCATTACCGACTTCAAAGTCGACTAAATAGGCATAGATGGAGGTGTGGTCAGCGCGAGTCTCCGAATTTGGCATAGAATGGGGCCGAGGGGGAGGGGGGGGGGACAGTGAGAGTGAATAGAACAGCGCCACTAACCTTCCTCTGTGTGGTTTACAAACACACCGTAACCTCGAGACGAAAGGTAGAACGGGATGTTCTTATACGCCTGTTGGGACGAAGTTCCACCATCCTGGTTCCAGATCCCGACGTGCTGACCGTTCTTGATGAGCGGTCCGAATCGTTCTCCCAGTCCATAGATATTCTCGTCGACGCTCAACTTCAACTCATTGAGCATGAAACGAGTTTTTCCACCATTCGCCATCATTTCTTGACTGTTAGCCCCGGAGCCGCTTGTTCCGATCAGAGAATCGTTCCCCGTGCTCATCTGGCCACCTTGAGACATCATTCCCATCGTCAAATGCGAGGGAAGATCGACTACGGCCTGACATTTCGGGTCTACGGAGGTCAACAACTTGTCCCCGGCGTTACCGTCGGAGAAAGAGAGCTGGTAGGAGTATGGTTTGAGGCTAACCGTCGCTTTGAGGGAACCGGCGGTGAATGTGAGCTCCTCAGGAGAGGAGGTGAAATTGGTGGTAGGCTTGGGTGGGGCTCCATCGGGGAAGAGCTCAAAGTTGGGGTTTCGAGGCTCCAATCCTCGCCAGTGGTCGACCCTGTGAGAATGAGAGGGATCAGTCAGGATGGTTGCTCACGTGGCACAGGTTGAACCGGCCGGCGGGCGAATGCAACTATACAAGCATCTGGGGGACACTCAGATGCCAGAAAGGAAGAAGAGAATAGCCTCGACACTCACTTGACCTTGATAACATCATCCATCGGCGAGCTCAAGTTAACAGTGAGCAGCGTCGCATTGAGGGTATCACCTCGCGAGGCGACGTGCTTGGTAGCGAGCAGATACTCGATTTCATCCTTGCTCTTCTTGGGGACTTCGACAACTTCGACACCGCCGTTAAAGGTGATTCCGGTCGGTTTGGTCCACTGCGAAGAGGTAAATAGCGGTATATTATCAGTAACGAGACGAAGGCTTGATGGGGTTGGATACAGAACCTGATAAGGTTCGGAAAGCAGTACTTACGAGTCCGTCTGTGAACTTCATGATGCTAGATTGCGGCTTGGATACGGATTCTTTTGGCGCAAGACAGGAGAAATGAGAAATGGAAGCGGCAGAAAGGTGTCGCTGATGAAGAGCGACAAATTTTATCCCGTAAGGAACGTTTCAACATGCAGTTTATCAGACATGAGGTACAACAAGATATATATAAACTATGCACTGACTGTGAGATACTCGCAACTACTACCCTAACCCCCTGTCCCTCAACCCTCTCTTACCCACTTGATGAGATCCTTTGCGCTGTCATCTGGCCATCATCTCGGGGTAATTAATTTGAGAAGTGCGAGACGAGAAAGAGACTAAAGCCCAGACAATAAAGTTGGGTGTGACATGAGGAGGGAAGAACGAAGAATGTAAAAGCGTCCAGTTGAGTGAAAGAAGGCCGAGCATGTGTGAGATGTGGATGGAATGAAACCCTTGATAAATCTCACGAAAGATGGCGCTGAGATTTCGGAGTATACTCGTCGAGATTGCAAGACAAATCGGGGACCACCGAAAGGATGCCCGCCCATCTGTCTCTGTCTCTGTCTCTGTCCACTGTCAGAAGGTGACCGAACTTGATATCATCTCCCTACGGCCCGGACGGTTACCGGCGTTCGACCGGTGCAGCCCAACGGAAGTTTCGCCGAGGACTGCCCGAAACGCGGCCCGCCCAAAAGTGAGGCTCGGAGTCACGTCCGCGGTGTGCCTATGCCTAATTCTTTTCCCCTTAGATCAAAGCAGCGCAGACGTCAAAGAATGCGACCGAGATCATGACCGGCCAATGAGCGAACGAGGCAAAAAAAACATGATCGAGGTTGGAGGGCGGAACTCATTCATGTAGGAACCATCGAACAGATAGGAACGATTTAACCCCCAAGGCATCAAAGAAGGCCATGTTTCATCGACTAAATCGACGTCACAAATGTATACATCCTGCCAAGAATATGGGAAGAGCGTTCAGATGACTCTGTGAGGCGAAAAGCTGGACATACTAAGGTTGCAAAAGGGGGGGGGGCGGCAGGATACCAGGAGGAAAGGTCAAAATTGCTGATGATTTGAGAATGGTAGCGTGAACAGAGGGTTTCGTTGGGGCGGATAGGGGAAAGGATCAAAAGGAGACACGTCGAGGTCCCCGAAGAACCGAAATTCAACACCGAAAACCATGGTCCTTTAGATTTGCATCACAGGATTGGGTCAAATTATTGCCCGTTCAGGAAAAAGCAGGCAAGTATAACGCGCCGTCAACGTCGCTAGAACAAAGGAGATCGCACTTTCACTCATCTTGTCAGGCACCACGAATGGTAACACAGCACAACAAAGTGAACCATGAGAGCAGCTCGCATTGCACAGATTTGTGTTTTTATCGACGCTCTCGAGTTTCATCCTCTCTTTGTCCCAACCAAGCACGTCAGGTGCACATAGACGGCTCCCTCGCTGCCTTTTTGCACATATGGCTACAAGCATAACAAACCCCCCCCCCCCCCCTCCTTTTTTAAGGGGCGATCATTTTATACCAAACTCGTACAGTACAGAACGCAGTCACAAACACACCCATACATTCCAAATAAAACACAAAACAATGTCGACCCCCGTCAAAGGAAAGCGTAATTCGCTCGCTGAAGCAAAATTGAATTTGTTGGCGGCATTGCACAAGCCCATAGCAGAGATACCTTTGCTGCCTAACCGCGGGCCTTGGCATGCAGTGGCAGTGCTCTCACTGGAAAAAAAAAATGGTGTCGACTTGAAAGAATGCGAATATGGGGGCGAAGAAAACATTAAAGCGGCCCTTAAGCTTCTTTTCGACTTTCTGGAGGAGAAGCGGTTCAAGCACCAATCCTGCCATGAGCCAGATTACCTTTCTGATCTGCATCGTGGACAACATGTCGAGTGTCAAGAACAAACTTGGTGGGTGATAATCAACTTCAATGACAACCAGAAGCAGAGAACGTGGTCGTGGAATACGAGCCTCTCCCCTTCCACAGTGCGGCCGTTCAGGATCATCGGGTGCGACGGGAGTCCGTCGTCAAATGCTTGCTCCACCACCTCGAAGCCTAACAACCGCCTCAGCTAGAATTTTCAACTTAAAGGAAGAAACTCAAGGTGAGACAGCTAGTCCGGAATTTACTGGTACAGTTGCTGGCGATCTAGCCTCCTTTCACTCCAACCTAGATGGATATCAATTTATCCCGCCGTCTATGCAAACACATATCCCCGGAGGCGCGAGCATACCTTCGTATCCCATGGACGTGAATTCTCGTTGGGGTTTAGACGCGGTGACAAACATTCTTCCTGGGAACACCACCATGCTTGGTGCCCAGTTTAATCCTCCTGTCAGCTGGGACGCACCTACTCAGGATCCGGCAAACGACTCCTTCACGCTCCGTGTCGTCCCGAGTGCTGCTTACTCAGGGTTTCCCGACGGAGATGATTCAAAATCCCAAATTTCCGGGTGCCCTACCGTATTCACCGACAACGCGTTCCCGGGAGGGGGTTTTATTTGAGAGGCATGGGGGGCTCTTCCTGTCGGAAACAATCACCCTCCTTGGTATAATGGCGACGGTTTGACTTCTTTACCTTCCGGTTTCAACCAATCCAACCCCCAGTCTTTTGACGACGGGTTCAGCACAAATTACGGTACAGGTGGTGAATCAATGAATCTCCACGACAATATGAATGGCTGGGTTGATGCCGAAGGCGTTTTTCATCCTTATCAATGAGGGCTGAACATGACCCTTCAGTTACTCCTTCAGTGCAGTCTTGACCCCTTCCGTCCTTAAGTAGTCCAGGAACCAGATGTTTAGGGTTTCTCGCCATACATGGATGTAGCTTGTCCAATGTACTCTTTTCTTCTTCTGTCCTATAGTTTCATTTCCTACTTCCCAAGTCCTGTTGCATAGCCAGAAATGGATGTAGCGAAAGCAGCGGTCTGTTATCGACTGACCATGTCAGACAGACACCAAAGCGCCAACAGCCAGAGCCGTAGACTATGCCTCGGTTGCTGTGATGAGACTTCGGTCGCTCCATAACATAAAATCTGAAGGAGGATGTGGCCATTAGCTGTGTGCAGACACTGGCGCATATGCGCAAGCGGGTCATACGGGTCGGGGGAAGGCAATTGTATATGTACAGATATGTTAAAAGAGCAATACATGATTACGTCGTATCATTCGCAGAGAAGCGAAATATGCGTCCTCCAAGAGCTACAAACGCAATATAACGCAAACAGCGAATCCCACGTCTAGAACACCATCCATCTCCGTGCTCCATCCACTTAGTACTTCCTCGATCTCTGTCCGACGGGTCTCCAATCAATCGCTCGATTAGCTCCCCTCTGGAGTGCCCCACGAATAGGTCGCATGATGCTAGCCAATTCCCTGGATCGATCCATGTCGGGGTCATGGGAGGGTTGGTAGAAGAAGAGAGGAAGAAGCGGCTTGCCGGATGAGTCCTGAGAAAAAAAAAGGCGTAGGTGTGGTTAGTAAAGACTGACGAGCGAGTTAAGTGTAGATGAAAAGCAGGCTGTTCTCACCTTGCCCTTACGGTCGATCATACCGAACATCGGGTGACCTCGAAGTGCATCACCGATCCAGACGGACCAAATGAATTCGTTACCGTGGGTTCGCATGGCAGGTTGTGACTGTGAAGGAGGGAAGCAATGGATCAGCGGAATATGAGGGAAGACCAAGGGAGAACGTCAGAAGTGTACCACTTACCTCGAGCATGCCTTTCACCAAATCGGGTTGAGTTGTCGCCGAACTGCCGGAGAACACTAAGGTCGTGGCGACGAGTGCGAGAATGTCGACTTCCGAGGGGACCTGTGGAATCTCCTTGACTTCTGGGACCGGGACTGGCACAGACGATTCTTTCTCGAGTACAGTCGCGAGTCCGACTGAGAGTGCGACCTGTTCTTGCTTGATCTTGAGTTCTCTCGCGCAGCTCTCATCGGACATCCCCATCTTTGGTTCCTCTGACTCTTGCTCTACTTCTTCATCTTCACTGTCCATCTGGGAATACACCGACTCTGCTTTGTCCGGCCGAGTTTGTGTCGGAGGGATGGAGCTCATCTCAAGATGGTCGAGCGATGAAGTGGACGATAACGGGCTAGAAAGAGGTGGAGAGGATCGAAGGTCGATTTGTTGACGCTTTGGCGCCGGAGTGGAGTGAATTTCCTGAGTAGGAAGCCGAAGAGCGACCTTGCAGCTCCAGAGATCGATTACGATCTCGTCACCTTGTACATCCATGTGATCGATCACGAACTCAGAGTCACCCGCATATCTCACCCACTTCTCACCGTCACCGGAGCTATTCTGGAGAACTCGACATCCGTTCAGACCAGTGACGTGTACTCTGACGCCTTCTTCGCCTCGTCTAATTTCCAAATGATCTCGCGAAACGTGTTTTGCTCCACGCGGTAGAGGAGCAAACATGAAATCCGGAGCGATGGCGTGTTGTCTGAGTTGAGCGACCGGTCGACCGTTCTCGTCCTTCTCAGAAACGAGTCTGCACGTGCGTGATCGACCGATTATGATTTTATCGTGACCGTCCATGGAGACGACGATGGCTGTTCCAATCTTGTTGTTGCCGCCGCTAATGAAATGGTCGATCGTCTTGAAGCTGACGGCCTTGCTGCTTCGGCTTTCAGTCAGAGGCCGCACGGGGTTTTTCGACATGATCGGTGAGCTTGGGAGGTAGAACCCAGGACTGCTGGGCGGCGCGAGCGACGAGCGGAAGTTGTTATTGTTGTTGTTGGCGTTGTCGGTGGTGTCGATGGTGATACCACTGCTGCTGCTCATTGGCAACAAAAGTGTGTCAGATGACGGCATGGGTGAGAGCAGAGCCGAGGTCATTCTCTTTGTTGTGGATTTGAACGCGCCCGGGACGATTAGGCTCGACTTCCGTCGCGAGATCACGGAGGGGGAAGACGACGGCGGAGGAGTCATCAATCCCAGATGAGCTGCTGTCGTCGTCGTCGTCGTCGTCGTGGGCGCTCTGTTCATCTTTTTCCTCTTCTTGATATTTGATCCATCAGACGTGCTCAAGCCCATAATGGACAACGACGGTGACGAAGACAAAGATGCCGACGAGTTTGAAGACGAGAAAAGCGGTCGTTTCTTTCCGGCAACAGCTGTCAAAGAAGTACCAAGGAGGTTGTTGCTGCTGTTGTTGCCATGGTGGCTCGGGGTGGATGGGACAACGTCTTGGGATGATGGAGTCTGGGTGTTGGAGTTGGATTGGCCGAGGGGTTTCATCTGGGAAGTTGTATCGAGGGAGAATATCAAGCGGATCAGTGGTCGGTTCGAGGGGAAGAACGGCATGCTATGATTGATTCCGCGAGTCTCCGTAGTGTGCATATGAAGAAACGGGTTGGGGCAACTCAATGAGCGATAATCAAATGAACCCGTGGACCATACGCGGCTGTGCGACACACTCTCGGCCACATATCTATAAATGGCCTTCGTACCTGTCCTATCAGGTCTGGGGGTCCCAGGACCCTCATACCAGATTCGCCAGACTAACTAAAGGGATGGTCAAAGCAAAGGAATGGCACCGCATGAAAGGAAGAGGGATGAAGACCAGTAAAACCAGAACGATAGAAGGCAGAGGGCGAAGGGCGAAGTGAAATTGCAACCCATCAGGTACCAACAGGAAAATGGAGGAAGCAGAAGAAAGCCGGGAAACGAGACTGAAGAATGCTAACGCTAGAATCACACGAGAGCAGACAGAAAATTCGAGCGAAGGGAAGAAAACGGAAAAGGAACAAAGCAGGAGACAGAAGGGAGAAAATCCAAAGCAGAAAAAAAATCAGAAATACTGCTCACCATCTTGATCTTAATCACCGGCTGTCTACTTCCATCTCCTTTATTGTTCTTTCTCCCATCGACTCCGACACCTACGGTGTTTGTTACCCTCGCGCCACCGTTAAGCTTATGCTTGCCGACGATCAATTTGCCGGATGACGTGCCTTTCGTGCTCTTGATCGCAGTCGCAGTCGCGGCGAAATCGTTTGCACCGGTACTGAGACCCAGGACGGAAGGAGAATGCGATCGAATGGGAGCAGCAGAAGAAGATGATGACGAGATGAGGTTGCCGGATGAGGATACAGACGATGACGAAAATGAGGATGAGGATACAGGTGCAAAAGAGGATGCAGGTGCCGAAGCGGAGGCGGAGGCAAGAGAATTCGAGTTGTAATCTGAACCGGAACTCGGCATTGAAGACGAAGATGCCGAAGCAGAAGCCGGTGCAGGTGCGAAGAGGGCCGATTTTGTAGGCGCGTCGAAGAATCCTTTGAGTGACCCCGCCGAAGCTGAGGACGCGGACGTCAATGAGGAGCAAGACATGGCTTCTTCAGAAGTCGAGTGAGATGGTGATGGGTGGTTTGGTGGGTGTAAGATATGTCACTGGAAGGGTGGTGTGGTTGGATGTAAGGCTATCAGGGTGAAGGCGCGAGCGAGGCAACTATCGTTTCCAAGCGAAGATGTGAACGATTGAACTTGCCGTCGTTCTTAAATCCGCTTAATTTATGATGACCTTTTCCTCTCCTTCGTCTTTGAGTTATGATCGTGATCCTCCAAAGTGCTGTTCATAAGCTGACTTCTGCCGAAGAAATGTTGATCGCCGTTCTACCCCTTTTCGAATCATCCTTCTACCCTTGGCCTGCACGCCCTTCCCTCGCCCCTCCCCTTGGACGTTGGCGCTGGTTATCTGTCGCCGGTGTCGAGCGCCGTTGAATCACGCTCCACAAGTGTATTGGAATCGTCGTTCAGTCAGTGTCTACCGCAACACAGTGTGTCGTCAGTCAGTCAGTCAGTGAACACTTTACACTCCTGTCTCCAACCTACCTAACAGGACCCCCAAGACTGAATGAGACTTCCAGAGAGGCAGCCATAGAAGGAAGCAAGGGGAGGGTGAGGAGGAAACGCGTTGGAGACTTCACCCTCCCGCATCCGTGCGGGAAATGAAATCGCTAAAACAGCGACAACGCGCACGGGGAAATGAAAATGCACATTCGCTGGGAAGTCATTCAAGGCGGAAGAGCAGGGGATGGGGGGGATACAATATCACGTGCAGAGTGTCGCGCCAGTCTACAATCAACCACAACAACAACAACAAAAAGCAAACAAAACAAACAAAATAGAAATCACGAAACGAAACACAACCGAAACGAACCGACGACGTAAACAACAAAACGAATTCATTTCCTCTCCTCATGTACCATGTTTGATCCCCCATCGCCCTTTTACCTGTCACGAGGAGGATTGCCCGCGCGCGCGCCCTGTCGTACGCCTTACCTCCTTCGCCCCCCCCCCCCCCCGCGGCCCGCCAACCAGGGTGCAATCCCTTCCCGTCGCGGAGAAATGCATGAGTTTAAATCGTGCGCCTGAGTTGACAACGGTGATGTAAACTTCCGGGGAACCAGAGATTTGATAATGACGTGTCAAATGGAGACGTGAAATGCATTTTCCCCTCCCGCTTTTCGGGTTCGAATCCCATTCAGGTATTTTCGGGCTTCGGGTAAGCCTTCTCGCGTCGCAGCTGTTGCCCCCCCCCCCCCCAACCTCCCTCCCGCGTCTCACGCTGGCACGTCCTGTGACTTCGGGGAGTAAGCAAGCAAGCGTTCTAGGAAGGAAGACAGACGCCAGGGCAAGAAAAAAAAAAAAAAGTAGTTTCGGTGTACGTTTCCTCGTTTTTTGATTGGTTGTAAATAGGCAGTCCGTGGCGGGGGCGGGGGGAAATGATCATGAGAAAGAAGCGAGACGGGAGGGAAGGGAGGGAAGGAAGGAAGGGAATTGGGACGAAATGGCAGTGCTTTCGAAATTTCCATCGTCACGCCAATATAGCAGTTTGAAGGGGAAATAGCAGGAGGCGAACAGGGGCCAGCCCCCCCGACCCCAGCCAATCCAGAGAAGACAGCGGTGGGGAATTCTTCGTTGTCGAGTCAACAACCCACCGTCAGCACCGTTAATTCGCCAACCGACAAACAGGACGGCAGCACCACGTCGTCGACAGAACCACCGGGCCACCATCCATGCTACCGGGCAACAGACGGTGACCATGAGCCCGTGGGATCATGTCGTTCTCGGGGTTCGGGTGAGAGATAGCAATGGGAACCAACCCCCCCCCCCCCCGCGCCCGGTCCGGCTCTATCGTTTGTAAACCACGAGTGATCGACACCCATACCACTCAACCTCTCATCGATATATAACGTAGTCATCGTTTCTCAGCGAGTGCATGACATTGCCTTTTTTCTCAAGGTAATAACAGTATAACACAAACAAACACATAAACAGATACCTTCATACGGCAGAACACAGCTTCTTCCCGTTACAACCCAGACATAACCAAAAGCAATCACATATCCATCATCATGTCTTTCGCTCGATCCACCTCCTCCTCTGTTCGAGTTCTCGCCAAGCAGCTCAACAAGCGATCTTTGACCACCGCTGCTGCTGTCTCCCGAGGCGCTTTTGCCCCGGCCACTGCTGCTGCTCGACGAGTCGCTGTTGCACCTGTTGCTCAGATGGTGAGTTTCGTTTTGGCTTTGAACTTTTTTTTTTTGGGCGTCAGGAGAGAGAGAGAGAGAGAGAGGTTGGAGAAGTATTCGGGTCAAACTTTAGGTCGGGATGCTGATCTCCCTGTTCGCTGTTTGATTTTCTCTTTGCTTCTTGATTGCTTCGTCCTGTTTTATCTCCGTTTGCCTCCTTCGCTTTCCTCCTCTTCTTTTTTACCTTTCTTTTTCTTGTATTTCCTTCTCTGGTATACTTGAACAAATCTCTTCATCAATTCTACGTCCTTTTGCCCATTGCTTGACATTTCCTCGGTGTCCGTCCTGTTTCTTCCCAAATTCTCCCTATCGTTATCCACCTTTATCCCTTTCCTTCTTCCTTCTTCGTTCTCCCTTTCTTCCATCACTCTACCCCTCTTTTCATCTCCCTTTTTTCGCCATCTCCATCGTCTTTTCTTTTCTTTCCCACGCTACTCCCCTCTGGCCTCACCTCGCTGGGACCCAATCCGTTCACCCTCACAGTCCGTCCGAGGTGTCAAGACCGTTGACTTCGCCGGCACTCCCGAGAAGATCTGGGAGCGATCCGACTGGCCCCTTGAGAAGTTGCAGGACTACTTCAAGTCCGACACTCTCTGCATGCTCGGTTACGGTTCCCAGGGCCGAGGACAGGCTCTCAACGCCCGAGACCAGGGTCTCAACGTCATTGTCGGTGTTCGTGAGAACGGTGCGTCCTGGAAGGAGGCCATCGAGGACGGATTCGTCGCTGGTCAGACCCTTTTCCCCATCAAGGAGGCTATCAACAAGGGTACTATCATCATGAACTTGCTTTCGGATGCCGCTCAGTCTGAGTCTTGGAACGACATCAAGTCCTTGATCACTCCCGGAAAGACCCTTTACTTCGCACACGGTTTCTCAGTTGAGGTGAGTTGCAACAGAATCTTCTCTTTTCCTGTCGCCCAATTAAGGGCCCTTTCACTGAACTCCTGATCTTGTCTCTTCTCCCTCTTCTCCTTCTATTTCTCGCCCCGCAGTACAAGGACCTCACCGGTGTCATCCCCCCCAAGGACGTCGACGTCATCTTGGTCGCACCCAAGGGTTCTGGCCGAACCGTCCGAACTCTCTTCCAGGAGGGTCGAGGTGCGTTACCATTCCATAGATCATAACCAGCCGATGAATTGGAGAATCGGAAGATACTGATTCCATTCCTTCTCCCTCCCGCCCATTTCTTCCTATAATACAGGTATCAACGCCTCCATCGCCGTCCACCAGGACGTCACCGGTAAGGCTGAGGAGCGGGCCGTCGCTTTGGCCGTCGGTGTCGGTGCTGGTTGTAAGTGTCTTCGTCCATACTTGGTCTCTCATCCGGCTCATCGAAAACAATAATAAATGAGATTGTCGCTAACATGTCATCCCTTTGCCCCCATCGTAGACATCTACCGAACCACCTTCTTCAACGAGGTTAGCAAGATTTCCCCAGCTCTCCCACAAATATCAACAATTCCCATAGCCTAATCCAAAGCCGTTCCTGACATCTCTGCTCTTCCCCCCCTTTTTACCAAATAACAGGTCACCTCCGACCTTTACGGCGAGCGAGGTTCTTTGATGGGTGCCGTGAGTCCCCCCCCCCCTTTATACACCTCAGCATCTTGTCGTCTGAATCATCATTTCTGACAACTTTGTCTCTGTCTCTGCCTCTGTTATTTCTAATAGATCCAAGGTCTTTTCGCCGCCCAGTACAACGTTCTCCGAAAGAACGGGTGAGTGGAAACAGCATTTCAATCCAACCTTGTTTAAGATCTTTAGCTGATTCGTATCCTCCCGTTTTTTCTCCTTCTCGCCCTTAGTCACTCGCCCAGTGAAGCCTTCAACGAGACCATCGAGGAGGGTTAGTATTTACTCACTCACGGTCTTTGACGCATCGGAAGAGAAGGACTTGCAGCTGATTGCGTATCATCTTGCCCCGCTCTTCTCAATTGTCCTGTTCCCCCAAACCTATCCTATGAACTCACAGCTACTCAATCCCTTTACCCCCTTATCGGCAAGTACGGTATGGACTGTGAGTTTTTGACCGAACTGAATCAAGGATGCAGGAGGAGAACATGGAACTGATGTTTCGCTTTGCTATCTGACAGACATGTTCGAGGCCTGCTCTACTACTGCTCGACGAGGAGCCCTCGACTGGGCACCGAAATTCCAGACTGCGTGAGTGTCCTAAAATCACGCTTCGACCGGAACGGGATCCTAAACGACAACCCATCCCGTGATGGAAAATTCAAACGCTGATCTCAACCCTTTCTTTACCTTTTTTTCTCATTTCTCTTTGTAGTTTGGAGCCCGTGTTCGAGGACCTCTACAACTCCGTGAAGACCGGTGCTGAGGCCAAGCGATCTCTTACATTCAACGCCCAGCCCAACTACCGAGAGCTCTTCAAGAAGGAGACTGACGAGATCGCTGCTTCTGAGATGTGGCGAGCTGGCAAGGCCGTCCGTTCACTCAGGGTGAGTGACACATCTTAACGTCTGTGGTGTCCATGACCTATGGGTTGTGGGACGGCGGCATTTGTGTGTGAATATGCTGGCTGACTTGTTTCGTTTGTCTTTCACGTCTGTAGCCCGAGAACAAGGAGTCCGACATCTAAACTTCTCTGTTTCTCACACCACCTTTCCGCTTACTCGACCCGTCGAATATCATCCAAAAAATTATAGGTCTGACATGGCATCGACCGATCCCGAGCTAGTGGACACACCACTAGCCCGTGGCAAGTTATATAGGTTTTGTCGGACCGCATGATCGTGATTTCATTTCAATGCTCTGGCTCTCACTCCACAGATATATTTTGCTTTGGTTTAGCATTTGTCACTCATGCGGCGGAAAGTTCAACGGGAAGCAAAATTCCCCACGTATGGTGTGATATATCTAGTCGACCCAGAGAGGCACGCATCTTGACGTCGACCTGCTTGTTGTCTTGTGATCACGTGTTTAGTCCACGATATCACCGATAGCAGCTTGGGGGATCATTCAGAAGATGATTTGATCTCGATCCAATATCCAACTTCGCTTGGGGGGGTTTCCAAGGGCCAAAGTAGACTGGGGTTGGTCATCGACCGATCGCGCCTGAGTCGTCGTTAAGCCCGAGGGGGGGAAGAGAGAAGAGATTGAAGGGGGGAATCGTGATTCGTGATGGGGGTGGAGGTCCTAGACTGTCTTGAGGACTGACTGTTGAGAATGTCTTGAGATGCGAGCGACGTAGATTGGCAGACAGTGTCCAGGGGTCGGAGTCGAAATGTCTCAACCATGTGTCAAGTCAAATAAGTGTTGGGTTCCTCTTGGTAAATCCCATTCTGCTGCAGAGCTTGTAACTCTTCGAACCGAAAGTGAGATTAAACAACTTAACCTCAGCGACAAAGGTTATCAAGGTGCCGCTCAGGCCCTCTGAAAGTGATCGACCGTCCAATCAATGCCTGAACTTCCAGGTATGCGACTTCTCCCCTTCCTCTCATCCCTTCCCTCACCATTTCTCTTCCCTCTTCCCTCTCGACCTCTATAATCCCTCAGTCAAGCTGCATATCACACTCACACTTGTAGTTTGGCTGATACTTCCCATCCACATTTTGTCCACCACCTATCACCCTTCACACCCTACCCCTCCTCTTCACAGAGGTCGAACGAGCTCGCAAGCTCATAGAAACGACATGCGCAGGCTACCTGGTAGACTCAGTTCTCACTTCCGAGGATAATATCGTCTATACAGGTGGCATCAGTCATGAAGGATTTGGCAAGGAGATTGAGGGGAGGACCATCGAAGGAGGGGGAAGGAAGGGCAAGATGTGAGTCGTTCCTTCGGTCCGGTTTCCTTTCTTATCTTTTGCGAAATTAGGAAGCATCCGCTGACAGCAATGAACTCCGTTTGATAACTGTAGATTCTGGATCAACCTTTCTGGCACGGGTCGGCTCCCCGTCTGTCACTTTGGTATGAACGGAATGCTCATCGTGAGTGTCGGAAAACGCCCCTCGCCATCTCTTCGTTTTCACATATCCGACAAAGCAGATAAGAGTTCTCATGACCATTCCGTCGTCGCACTCTTCTCACACAGTTAAAAGGTACTGAACCTGATTGGTACATCCGGAAGCCACGTCGGAAGAGTGAAGCGACAGAGATGTGGCCACCCAAGGTGAGTCCTTATCCCTTGTCAATCTCGCTCCTAACTCCACCGGGATCTCATGCTCACGATTTATCGCACTACACCCCACGCCAGTACTTCAAATTCGTCTTGCGATTGAAACCTCAGCCGGGATCCGTCAACGATGAACCAATCGAATTGGCGTTCATAGACTGTCAGCGACACCCATTCCCTTTTTCTGGTAGAACATAATCCTGCTCCAAAATCAATTCTGAATCTCAACCCTGTTACTCCCAATCGCTTTCCTTTCTCCCAGCTCGCCGTCTTGCTCGTCTTCGACTCCTCCCTCAACCCGTCCTATCTCACCCACCACTCTCTCTCCTCGGCTTCGACCCCCTTCTCTCCCATCCCCCTCTAGACGAATTCACGATTCTCCTCCGCTCACGACCGAGAAGTACTATCAAAGGCCTCATCATGGATCAGTCGTTCTCAGCTGGAGTAGGGAATTGGGTCGCTGATGAGATCCTCCATCTTAGCCGAGTTCACCCGGCACATCCCGTGGGGCTGTTGGAAGAAGAACAAGTGGAAGCAATCTGGAGAAACATGAAAGAGGTCGTGAAGATTGCAGTGGAAGTTGATGCGAGACATCAGCATTTTCCGAAAGGTGGGCCGTGTCTCTTGCTGTTGACCTCAAACAAACAAAAATAAGAGTACTTAACCGGTTCCTGTGCCATTTTAGACTGGTTGTTCTCTTGGCGTTGGAGCAAGGGCAAAAAGGATGCAAGTCACAAGATCAAAACAGATGGAGCAGGAGGTATGCGGCTTGTGAGTCCCCTATCCATATTGCCTCTACTCGTCGAGTCAACTTTCATCGTCTCACCCTCGCTCCGCTCTCTTCTGTTCCGCCGAAAGCCGGACGGTAAACCTGCCACCATTGACTTTGTCACCGTCGGCGGAAGGACGTCGGCATACATTGTCGAGTTACAAATGATGCCCGAGGGAGTGGAGTACAAGGAGCCTGTCAAAAGGGGCAAGGTGAGTTATGACCTTTGGCCGAGCAACAGAAAAGCAAGACGTGGGGGATATTCACTGGTGTTTGTGTCCTCCTTGCAGAGGCCTGTGAAAGACGAAGAGGAGCCAGAGGGCTCCGGTCTTTCCGAGAGCTCGGCACAAGCAAAGCCAACGAAGAAAGAACGCAATAGTACAAAGGAGATAACGAAATCGACCAAGTCACCCAGTAAGCAAGTGCAGGACGGATCCCCAGGAAGTTCAAGAGTCAATAAATCCGGGTCTGGAGCCAAAACCAGAACAACAGTGAGTGAACATTCGTTGGAAAGACTTCTATCGACACTGCTGATGGGCATTTAATTAACGCACCAAGCCTTGTCGCCGACCTTTCTCCACGTATACAGCCTTCAACCAGACGTTCTCAAAGATTGGTCAAGGAAGAGAGTCCTCCCGACCTCAAAGATACCCTTGTGAATGGAAAGCGGCATCTCCGTGGAAAGAAGCTGTCTATTACACGCAAACGATCAAAACGTGCGGAGTCGGTCGTAAAGCAGGAAGATGGCGAGAGCTCCGAACTCTCCTCGCTTTCGGGGGCAGAATAATCAGACAATTTATCCCGAGATGACGCCGACTTGGACGATCTGTAATACGTTAGTAAATCAGGATTGAAAGACGATCCGGAAAGTAGGATCGTGTGGAAAGTCTACCAGCTGTCGTAACATCTTACATTCCAATGTCTGATAGATACTGGACATATCCCGTCGCAGGTCGTTGACTAAGAAATAAATAAAAATCCCTCTATCGAACGACTGCCAGCGTGGGCCTGCATACGCGATCTTCGATCTGGAGCCTGCGAGTCGCCACCGGTCACCCTTCTTTCACAGACGACGACTAAGATGTGCGTCAGTCGTAATGGTACAGGTCTAACCACATGGGACCCTGCCTTATCATCTGGTCAGGAGGCGTCTCGATGGAACCTCACATCTCAAACAAGCGAAGAGGACGGTTGCCCGCACCAGCATCGTGCCTTAGACAGCCACATTCAGGATTTCGGTCAAGACAGATTTCCCAGTAATAAATGCCTCGCTTGGTCACGTATACCAGCTATGTAAAAAAGTCTGGTTACTAGCACTGAAATGCACAGGTAGTCGGAGCGGACCGTATCTATTATGGGTAATATAGGAAGCATGATCCTCAGAAAAAAAGTAGAGACGTGGCAGACATGGCTATATCCCGTTCTCATTTGCGAAGCAACGCTTCCAACCCCTGTGCCGCGCTCTCCTTCAGCTGTAAGCGAGCAGCAGCGACGAAAAAAAGAGAAGGGATAGAAGAACCCGCCTGGTGAGCTTTCGAACGATTGTGAAGCTCAGATTGTTTTTCTACACCATGACTCACCGGTGGGCTGGGCATCCCTTTGTCTGCGAAATAAGTCATCATCATCTCTCGAGCAACCCATGGATCCGAGAGCACTCCCAGGGTGGCTCCTTCGTATTCGACCGCAAGATGACCATCAGAGGTTCGGACAAGAAGAAGTTCCTTGCCTTTAGGAACTGAGGAGTTGGGGAAGAATGATTTGAATTTGCTGATTGATTCAGAGATAGTCTGTAGCGGGGAAGGGGCGGGGTTCATCAGAAGGGGGAGGATCAGTCAGCAAAAGAAAACAGGAAGACGACAAGGAGAGGCGGGAGGGGTCAATTTTGACAACTCACATCTGCTTGTTCGGATGTAATTCTGGTATTCTTCAGCGCGGATGTTTGCCTCGCTACGAGTGCACGTATAAACGCATCCCGAAGATGTCCGAAGTCGGTATTTCTCGCTGGGACTGTGTGAGGTGATACGAAGGTCGCGGTCAGCTTAGAGGAAAGAAGAGAAAAGAAAAAGCATAAACCTCGTTCCAGCCGTAGGGGAGAACGGCCGCGAGAAGGAATACCATCAGGAAAGGAACGTCGCTCGACTTACCTATACGAATAGCACAGCTAATCGGCTGATTAAGCAAACCCTCCATCAAAGCCTCTCCTCGTGGTTCCTCGTCAACCGCATTATTCTTCGCGGCATCCGACGCGCTTCCATCCAACAACCGCTTGCCCTCAAAAGACTCTCGGTCCCACCCTTTCGTCGTCAATGCGACTTCTTCAAGTGCTTTTTGGTCAATATAGAACGCTACCGAGTAGACTTTGACCCGAAGGAAGGAGACGGTTCGAACACCGAAGCCGACGAGGGTGAGCAGGGTGTTGTTGGAGAGGGTGTCGGAGGAAGAGGATGATGAGGTTGAGTTGGCAGATATTGTGGAGAGACGTGTGGGATGACGGGCAGAGGTAGATGGATCGACTGATGGGGATCGAATCGGAAGAGTTCAAGGGTTGATTTCGTGGTTTCAGAAAGACATCGGGGGCGTGAGAATGACCGATATTAGCTGTTCGTCATGGTTGGTGATAACGGCAGCGTGACGTTTCCATCTGCTGCACAGGTGCCATTGCATCCAACAAGGGCTGTGTAATTGCACATTACTCACCAACAAATGCTCCCACTGCGTCGGAGGCCTCAACGGCACTGCCCCTATATTGATTCACGCCCTTTTGTCCTGATTTTCCCTTATCTTCTTCAAGAAGCAAAGGGTTGAAAACGAAACGGTCTGGAGGCAATTTCGCAATATCGACAAGAACGAAGGACTAAGGTCAGTCACGAGTAGATGTTCAATGCGAGTTAAGTGACCAGGAAATTATCTTCATCTTCTCCAGAGAAGATCCATCATACTCTTTCCCACGCCAGGAAGAAATGTCTTGGAACCCGCATCGAGGTTGACTCTGCTTGCGAGCCGATAAGCCCTTCCATTCCGATCCCTTTGTCCTCCCTCCTTCCTTTGAGCGTTTCCCTGGCCACCCCCCAGACCTTCCCACATAGTCCTGTCAGCTCCAGGCCGCAATCACGAGTCTACATATCCACCCAGTCTCCAGTCTTTAACCTGAAGTCTTCATCGCTATCCGTTCTCCCGCTCCTGCTCGCAAACCTCACACACCTCGTATCCCTCCAGAACTTTGAAATCCCGAAGGTTTTCTACACTCACCGGCAACAACCACCCCCGCCAGGAGAACGAACAAGCATCCTGCACCCCCTACTGCCCTCTTCCTTTTCGTTTTATTCTTCTTCTCCCCGTTCCCGCGTCCATTCCCGTCTTCATGGTGGCGGTGGTCGTGGTCGTCTCCATCGTCGTGTCGGTGGGGATGCGATGTTGATGATGAGAAAGAATTGTATGATCGCGTAGTGTTTGTCCTGTTAATCAGCGTCAATCGAACAGAAGAAGAAGATGCAGGGGAACAAGTTGATTCACCGCTCCTCCATTGGGCAGAGGCGATAGGCGAAGAATGACGATAACGACGAGAAGAAAGGATAGCACCTTGAACAGATTTGTTGGAGAGTGCTTGGAATAATGAACGTTTTGCCGAGGCCGCTGTCCCTGCGACCGAGGATGTCGAGTTGGAAGATAGTTTTGTGATGAACATCGTGTGTGTTGATTCGATCCGATGCGATGCAATTTAATGCGATGAGATGAGAGGAGAAAGGAGAACCAGACGATAAAAGATGACTTGGGGGAGGTATACATGAAGACCCGTGATTAGTATTCCACGCTATATGACATAGATGATTCTAGGGACGAAACGGGGTGGGTATGAACGATGAAGAAGCAGGGGGGGGGGGGGCGGTGTTGAGATGATGATCGCCTTGGTCTGGCCTCAGCTGTTCCGTGCGAGGGGTAAGGGGGATAGGTGATTCACCACGACAATAGGACAGTTCCAGCGCGATCACGTGATCCAACCCGACCTGACCCGCGGGGTAAACTGAGATTTCGTGTTCCCTCGGCCGCCGGGGACGAGGGAAATGGAGAACTCGACTTAGACGGGAGTGAGAGAGAAGGAAGCCAGGGGGGATTCTTGTCTTTGCCGCCGTTTGGGGGGTTTCGATCCTGCGTCGTCATCAACAACAACCCCCCCCCCCCAAACCTACCTGCAAGCGCTGGGTTCCAAGTCGTGATTTGGGTCGGAGGTGGGTTCTTCGCTGTTAGCGTAGGTAGACCTTGCACTGTGGATTGGCATTACAGATACCAAAGTAGAGTCGAGTCTTTCATACTCAGGTGTTGTCATCGGTCATTTGATAGGGACTCTGCGGTTGCACTGCCGATTTCATACTCTAACGAACGATCACAACATCAGATACGGGATTAAATGACAGCTAGTCTCGTCCTGAAATACCAACAGCATGGTGGTCGATAACGATTCTGATAAAGCGTTCGAGGTCGAAGGGGTCCAACAAAATCACAACCAGGAGCAGGAACATGGCTACGAACACGAAAATTCAAATGAACACGAAGATGAAGATGCAGATGAAGTTGAAAACGACAACGACAACGACAACGACAACGGGGAAGTCCGAGCTGTTGACCAGGACCTCTACCCTGATCCTTCCCTGCCGCTCTCGTGTGCACATCGCTTACAAAGTCCTTTTGGAGGAGAAGACGATGAGAATCTGGAAATGTCAGATGATGAGCTCGAAAAGCCCGGTCATGAACTTGGGATCCCGATAGAGGATGAGCCCGTGGTGGATCAGGAAGAGGAGGCGGAAGAGGAGGAAGAGTCAAGTCATCTTGTCTGGGGCGAACAAACGAACGTTTCTCGAGCATTCTCACATGAGATAACCTCAGACGGTCCGGAATGGGGAGACCAGGATGAGGTTGTGGCGCACACGTTCGATTCCGAGTTTGGGGACTTTGAATCTGGACCCTCGGCTGCAACATCACCAAGAACGACGATATCTTCAAGTCCAATATCAGGCCCGTCAACATCGATATCGATAGTGGCTTCCAGATCCAATTCAATTAATATATCACCACCACTACCACCACCAGATTCTTCACAACCGATATCGCAAAAGAAAAGAGTCTCCCTCATCCATCCTTCGATATCGCGTCTTCGATCTCATTTCCGATCAAATTCAAATCCAAGTTCATCACAACCTATGCCCTCCCTTTCATCATCTTCCTCATCACCACCTCAGGATAGCCACTCTCTCACACGCCATACACCGCCGGGACATCGTCGGCTTCTCTCCAATGCATCTATCTCATCTGCAGATACGTATCATGCATATGGAGGCAACAGCGGTGTCGTATATGGAAGTGCTGGTGATCCTGGTGCTCGTGCTGCTGGTGGAATCTCTCGTTCCTCATCAATGATGTTCGAGAACGAGAGTGATACATCCAACGCATTCGAAGTCCGGCCATCCACTGCTACACCTGTTCCTGCTACTATGGGCGACAGAAGGGATGACGCCACGGACGCGCACGATAATGCACCCTCGGTCCACTCACATAACCGCACAAGAGGATATCCGGATCAGCCTCCTTTTTCTTTTCGGGAACTGAAACGAGCATCGGCGCACTTGTGGGACGTCGGTGTCGGAAACGGAAACGGATACGAAAACGGAAACGGAAATGGCAACGCAAATACGTACAGGAAAGCCCTCCTCGGGAATCCAACGACCATGGTCGCTCGATCTGTGATCGTTGTCGGAACGGATCAGGGTGAAGTCGTCGTTTTTGACTACCGGCAGAATATCATTGCAATCTATCGACCACCTACATCACAATCCCAATCACACCCTCAATCTCAGGCACATCACGTACAGACCAATGGTCGCGCGACTGCCCTCTCCATCTCGAGTGAATCCGATCAATCCCCGGTCACATCCCTCGACATCTCCCACGATCAAACCTTTATCGGTGTCGGCCACATGAACGGTGATATATACCTCTACGACCTTTCGAAACCGTCTTCACTCCCTGCCCGTTCTGCACCATCTCTTCCACTTTCTTCACTCACGTCTGGACGAAAAGAAGGTCACCTTAGAGGTGTGGCTGTGACACACCTGAAATTCGTAGGAAAGAGACATACGGCGATTATTAGTGCCGATGAATCGGGAAGAACGTTCTGGAGATCTATGGGTAGAGTACTCGGGATTGAAAGTAATGATGTTATTAGGCTGTATGGGAGTCAGATAAATCAACAGGAAGTCGAGTCTGAGGCTTCGTCATCGAGTAAGAAGAAGAAACCACGTCTGTTCGCTGCTCTTCCGATCCCACCATCCACGACGACGTTTAAGGACGCCAACACCGCCACGTCGCAAGATATGCTCGACACCCTCTCACTCACAGCTATCTTGACACCATCCAAACTTCTCATCATTGGCTTGAAACCCAAACCAAGGACATGGCATCGCTCAACACGGAATCGCAATCTCGACACGGTGTACCACGGTTCTGCGGTTTGGCATCGAGGTTCAAGAACGCGGTTGGCGTATACTTGGGGTCGGAGTCTTCGGATGTTGACCGTCCTACCCGGTTCGACAACGGAAGATGTCTCCTTCCAAGACTCACCGGTATGGACTTGTCCTGAAGAAATCGCCTCTTTTCATTGGTTCAACCCAGAACATCTCCTCATTCACACAGCTAGCACATTCTACCTCTACCACCTTCCAACTTCGACCGTCGTAGAAGACTTTCCCCTTTCCTTCTCTGCACTCAGCATCTCCCTCTTCGCGGGGAAGGTATTTATTCTCACGCCTCATGACCTTCGTCTGGCTATCGTCAAGCTCTGGGCGGATAAAATTTTGTATCTCGTCCAATCGGGGGATTTTTTCTCTGCAATCCGCCTTGCTGTCGGGTACTACCTCTCTCTAGCACCTGGAAATCAGATAGGTCTCCCAACGGACGATGAAGACGCTCGACGAAATCTCCTTTTACCTCGTATTCGATCTCTTCTCGAATCGGCGCTCTCATACACGTTCTCTGAAGAACGTCTAACTGATAGACGGTATATGACTCCTGGATACGGTGGTGTAGACCTTCAACCACTTTTCCAACAATTGGCACGCACGAGTTTGGAGACATGTGCTGATTTGGAAGATATGTCATTCGCGTACGAAGACGTGTATGATGCTTTCCAACGTAATGGAATTCAAGGGATCTTCTTGGATGAACTCTACAATCTTCTCTTGGAGAGCACGTTACCATCTATATCACCGGATCTAGCACAAGCGCTTCTCTACCACCTCGCTGACGATGATAGACTCGAGTATGTCATCCAACATGTCGATCCCGCGTCTTTGGACTTGAATACTGCGATCCAGCTTTGTTCCAAGAGAAAACTCTGGGACTCGGTCATTTACATCTACAATATCTGTTTCCACGATTATGTTTCACCATTAACAAGGTTGGTTGACAGAATCGAAGATGAGTCCCCAAGATTATACTCTTACCTGGAGTTGACGTTGACGGGTAGGCAGTACCCGCATGGTCTACCCATCGATTCGGAACCACAAGCGATATCGGCAAAAAGGGAGATTTACGATCTGGTGTTGTCTGCACCGAATTCTGACGAAGAGCCCATACTCGGTCGACTTTTGCGGTATGACACGGAAGCAATGCTCCACTGCCTAGACCTTGCCTTTGAAGACACACACCTGGATGAGCAAGAGACAAGAGGTCTTGCGAGCCGACAATACCTCCTTGATAATCTCCTCGACTTAGCTGACACCCTCACTATACCCGATCAAACCCTGCTCAACATCTTCATCTCACGTAATCTACCGAAATATCCGCAATTTCTGCACCTTTCCCATCAAACCACGCACAGGATTCTCATCGCTCTCTGTCGAGACGAAGATCCATCGACTTTTGAAGATCGCCAGTTCGCGGTGGAGAACTTGATTTCCTGCTACCAGCCGGACCCGACCGAGATCTACCTGCTTTTCCGCCAGGCCGGTTTCTGGGCAATCCTTTCCTCTCTCTATGCTCAACAGAAACGCTGGGCAGACTTCATCGATTCCGCGCTTCGAATTGGATTAAATCCGGGTTATATCTTCGTGACTTTGGAGAGCGCGTTGCTAGACAAGGACCCGACCGCAAGTCAAGCCGTCGAAGAGGCTGTCCCTCGATTACTTGACGCTAGCCTGGAGCAAACAGCTTTGCTTCTCGACCGGAACCTCCCGCAATTGCACTCCAAGGCCCTAGATTGTTTGTCAACTGTCTCGGAACATCAAGAACGATATCTTGAGACTCTCTTAGAGCCATCAAAAGACGCCGATTTGTTTCCGACGCACGACCAAGGGCTACCTCCACGACTTTCTCCATCGAAAAATCTTTCCCCGGAGACAGTTGCACATTACGTCGAATTACTTTATACCCACGGTGGTTCTGAATATCTCGACTACATCCAGTCAATCCAGAGTACGGATCAAGATCTCTGGCAAGCAATAGCAGATACTTCGGATCGCCTTGGTCTCCTTGACGGTGCCGTATTCTCGCTAAACCGACTTGGGAGAAGCGATCTTGCACAGGAGAAAGTCCGCGGGTTCTCGAAAAACCAAAGCAAGCGAATCTTTGACGAATATCGGGCGATCCAAAATGATGATGGAGGAAACTTAACAAAACTCCTAGCGGGGGTTGACCAGCTAGGGGTCGCCATGCGCACTGCCGTTAGTCTGAGTCACCAAAGTCGGGGTCAGGAAGAGTTGTGGACCGATTTGATCGTCTCTGCACTGAACGCGCAAGATGTGCTCTCGGCCCTGGACTGCACGTCGGAGACCCCTTCTGAGCTCTCGCATACCATTCGGTCAATGTTACAAGCGGTCGATATCCCATTCTCCCGCTTATTTGATCGCGTGCTGGAGAATTTACCACCTGCTGTGAATGATGCTTCTACTCAAGTTCACGCGCTATTATCGACCATGATCTCAATCTACAACTCTGACTCTGCGTCCATCGCTGCCACAACTCACATCATCGGCTCGGAAATCCACACCGTATTCGCCAAGCTTGTGTCGGAACAGAATATTGGATGGAAACCTTCTTCGCTCTTGAAGTGCGCATCATGCAAGCAACCGTTGTTTGATTTCGATTTCTTCGTCGGTCTGGACAGCGGTAACAAGATTGATGGGGAAGGTCTGGGGTCGTTGGTGGTATCCAGGACGGGAGAGGTTTACCACAAAGCGTGTCAACTTTAGAATTTTATAGATTAGAGTTTTAAAGAGTCATATTTGGGGACATACGGAGGGGAGTTGACGATGGGATTGCCGGATTAGTATATTTACCCGATGGTGATGAAATAACGATTAACATTTGCGAACTTTTTAAACCTTATCCGTCGAGCTAAAGAGGAAAAACGGGGAAAAGGAAAATGCAGTTCGGCACACACAGACGGTTGACGACAGGACGATGGAATTGTGAGTATAGGAATGTATATATACTGACAGAAACCGGAATCATAACAATATAAGTCATCTTCTGTATCGCACTGCACCGCTTTTGATACCCATCCGATATTACACCACTGTTTGCGCTTCGGCCTCGATATCCTTGAAACTTTCTACTTGACCTTAAAACTAACTTGGCAAAATTTTCTCGAAATGGCCGCCAATTTAGACGACGCCCTCGATCAAATGTTCTTCAGCTCCATTCACTCGTCAATGAATGAGGTCCTGGTGAGCGAATGGACTGATGGGCGATATAGTGCCTATCTATTGCCCCTTCATCAACTCACATCCCCTCTTCTTCACTTGCTCCCCCCCCCCCCTCTTCATCACCGATCACGATCTTCGAACTTGTGTTGAAAATTTGAACAGATCGCTGCCATCGTAGGCATTACTATTCAGGCTTTAGTGATCGGCGTTGTCCTAAGCAAGGTGAGAAATCAAGAATTCGCTCGACTCCGTCCGCTGCTGATGGTCCGATGGTCCTTCACCTTCTGCAGACGGTGGACTACTATTCAATCTTTTGGTCGTCCGATGCTATTAGAACTCGAATTGGAGTTGCTATCGGCTTCTCCGTCTTCCTGTTAGTTTCTGGTTGCTCAGACACAACTTCTCACCCGAAGCCCACACTGACTGTTCATTCTTTCGTTCCCTCTCAACTCGCTCTCCAAACAGTGCCCAATTCGCGATCACGATCTGGCAGACCGTTTTGCTAATTTCCCACGAAGGAAGCTTCGTTCGACACCTCAAGACGGACAACATCACTGCGATGATCAACGTTGTCGTCATCACCCTTGCGCATGCATCTGCAGCATGCTACTTTGCAAGACGTGCCTGGAAGGTGAGATTTCGGCTGCTAGTTCTTTATTCTCAGGAAATTCGCAATTGATCGTTTAGCTTTCGGCGGGAAACAGCTCTCGGGCGAAAAGCTATGGGTTCTTATATCTGCAATCGTTGGGATCTCAGTAAATTTAGGTCTCGGAATAACGTGGGTCGATCAGGCTCGAAACATAATTGGTGCACTTGGAGACGATCCTGACACAGCGCGTTATTCACTCATTCAGCTGTGCGGTCATAGGCTGGTCTATACCCCGTGTAAATAGTCTGGCGGATTTGGTGATCCTAGCTTCGTGGTTTGAGAGGGTGCGTTCTTTTGTTGCGTTTCGGAACGAAATTCGTTGGACAATTATTGACCCTAGAACCCCCCCAACCCCCTCCTGGCAGTCCGGGAAAATCTCCAAGGCTTGGGCAGTGGTGTCTGCGTTTATCGATCTCGCCATCTGTCTCACCAGTAAGTCGCCAGAAATACTGCGTTTGCTTGTTGAGCTGCGTGTAGATCGACTCATGTTGAGAGACATGCACCGTCAACTTGCAGTTCTTGGTATCTTGCTCCATCCTAAGTCGGACTTCCGGAACACGAAAACGTCCCTCCGTCGCCAGATGGTCTTATTGGTTACCGAATCGATGTATGTCTGAGTCTGGCGCAGTCTATTTTCCTCGAAATCGTCACTAATCCGTATATACGACTTATGAGCAGGCTGCCACCCACCATCGTCGTGTTCATTTTCTTCATCCTTGTCGAATCCTTGGGGTATGGTCTCAGTTGGCGAGTACGAGTGTTCGTCAATATCATCGGACCTATCTACTTCTTTGCCATTCTTCAGTCTCTCGTTGCGTGAGTTTCCTTCCTCCGTCGGCAACTCTGTCTTTCTTATTCTCCCGTTTCTGTTTGATGCGAATAAGCAAACGAGCCTGATAAACACTGCATCTCTCACTATTCAGCCGTCAGAAACTCGCCACCGCCTTGTTTGGCTCAAACTCAAGTTCATATCCGGATGTGAACTCCGGATCACTCCGTCTTCCGAGAGATGTCAATTCTGCTGTAGCTTCTTCGCAAGATCGACAAGTCAACTCGAGCGTTCGATGTCAACCTTCTTCAAGCCCGGCAGAAGTTTACGGTACAACTTTTTCCGAAGAGGGTACACAGAAGCCGACGTCTCTAACTCCAAGCAAACTCGAAGCGATGGCATGGGTGAGTAGGAATCCATAGGCATCCCCGTATGACAATTGACTTCACACCATCGAACTCGAAAGCTGATCTACTGCTCACTTGTCATTAGCATTACGTCGAAACCTCACCGACACATTCACCTGGTTCAGGCTCGGGTCAAGGGTGCTGCGTCGAACTCCGACCTCGAACTCCGCCGCCGACTTCGCCTTTATCCCCATATGGCTATCGTCTCTCCATTTCTCCAACACGTCGAAATACCCTCAGTAAGGGTCCATTGGGATCATAACCCTCTCTTATCACGGCGAGACTAATGAGTGTGATGTATAAGGCTTTACTACGTGCAGGTGACATGGTGAAAGTAGCAAGTATTCGGAAGATGAATTTGATCCATTGATCAGTGTCCATTGTCCAGTCGTCTAATGCATAAACAGGGCCACCTTAGCCTATTATTTTCTATCCGTATTGGTAGTTTACAATTTGAAACATGAATTTTACCCTCCTGAAAGCTAAAATCCTGGTGGCTCCGACTGTGCTCTTCTTCGCCAGTCGTTGATTTGACGTCCGAAGGATGCTTTACGTGGATGTTGGGTTTTGGTCAGATTAGAGTATCCGATGAAGGGTTCTTGTTGACGCGGTGTCCTCCATTTGTATTGCAGTTGTTGGTATCCTCTCAGGAACCTGTCCCAGAGTGATGTCAGGATCTACTTCACCTTCTGAAGATCGTAATAGTAACTCACGGATCTTCGCGATTTCCAATGACGTCTTCGCGATAGATAGACCGCTCGGCATCCAATTCCATAGATTTCACCAAACCTCTAACCAATCGCCAGATTCCTGTCTTCACGAGCATCCAACCGGACACCTGTCATCGTTTTCGTTCTTGGGTAAGTAAACTCATCTAGATCAAGCCGGCTGCAACGGAACGTACCAGGATGTAGCAACCGAACAGCGTAATGTCAACCAGTAATTGTACTCCGTAAAGCAGAACTCGAACGCAGCTGATCACAGCGGACCTAGATCCAGAGCCAAGGATAGTCGTCGCTATAGGTAGGGAAAGGTTAGTACTTCATCGGACATTTTAAAGTATGCGGGAGAACTTACCAAAGCCAACGAACGACATGATCGAAACATTTGAGCCGTGAAATAGATTAAGCCGACTTAGCCACCACTGATCCATCTTCCGGAAAGAATAAATCGCTTCTTCAGCAACCTGGAGGGCTTGTTGACTCGCGTTGATTTGCCGATCTTGTATTTGTGTCATGTTGGCGAGCTGAAGCAGTTGTTGTTCCTGATTGAGCTAACAAAGCGCATCCGGTAGGACTTTTAATACCAGTAGCAACCCGTGTCCAGCCTGAGATGACTCACCTGAAGAGCGACAGCTAGCTGGTTGCTTTTCTGAATCGAATCTCCGATTGTTTCCACCGTGCCGTGGAGTGAAACAATAGCCTAAGACCAGTCAACATATCAGTACGGGCGCTTTCCCTAGTCATACGAGGGAGCACCAACCTCGTCCGTTTGGGTCAGTGAGAGATGTACACGAGAAAGAACATTCGAGAGCTCGTTCTGCGATGTAGAATCGGTTGGTCTGTCAGCACTCGTTGTTTGGAAATCCGAAAAGTCACACCGCTCACAGTGCTCGCCACCTGGAGTTCTCCTAAAGCAGTCAATCCGTTACCAAATTCCGAAAATGAGTTCTCGAGCTCGGTATGGTGATATTGTCGTTCTACTGAAAGAGCTTGCGCGTGCTGTAACTCAGGATAAAGTCAACAATCTTTCAGCGGGGAGCACCTGGAACATAAAGCTACCCTACCTGATCAACCGCGTCCTTGAGTCCTGCCACGAGCTAAATTGCGTTCGAAACATTCATTAGCCGCGATCCGTCATCTTCCCCTTCGTCCGACAGCGTACTCACATCTTGTGAAACTTTCTCAATGGTTATTTCAGTCCCGGCGGCTAGTATATCCCTTGCGGCTACCACCCAATCATCGCCCCTACTCATCATGCCCATCCAAAACCTTTCGATGTGCTGTTCTTGACCGAGAAGCTGATTTTCGGTCCATTCTCTTAGAGCTTGGTGGTGTGAAATGACTGTCTCCGAGACAATACCGAGATCTTTCAATCGGAGGTGTAAATGATCTCCCAGCTCCGTAAGCTCCTGCAAGAGCGCTAATAACCATCAGCTTCAGGTCAACAAAGGCTGTACATTGCGAGACTTACTTGGAACCTGACGTCTATCCGATCCTCCAATTTGCTAGCCCAATCTTCCTGCCTTTTCGCTAGCGCCATTTGGTACCTAAGAGATTCAAACGTCTGCAGTGTCACATTCGCATAGACGGAATACGAAAGCTCTAAACGTCACTCTTCAGCTTCAATCCCTTTTAGAAAAGCAAAGGAAATCACACCAGGTGATCGGGGAGGAAAGTTACACTCACGAAGCTGATGACGACCTTGAAGAGCATAGCAATGTTTGGCTGTTGCAATCGGAAGGCGGCGACAAGCTAAGTTTTAGCATGGCGTGTCTCTACCAAAAAGTGGCCGAGAACACGGGGAGCACTTACTCGCATCAGCGTAAAAGGTATTATATGTCGTCCAATCTTGAGGGCTTCGATGAATCGTTCTGAAGAGCGTAAGGGAAAGATAACGCAAGTCAGACCTCGATCCATGTTGTCGCTTCCATGTTGTCGCTAGAAAATAAACGTGGAACTCACCTTAGACACCTTGAGGTATCCCTCCGCTCTTGGGTGACGATTCCGGCAGGAGAGTCGCGCTCCTCTTGGAACCAAGGACTACATTCGCTGGGGATGGGCTGCTGGGCGGAAAAAAGGGAACAGAGCGTGAGGGATATTGCCACTGTAAAATCCAGAACAAATATTCACATTTCGTTAGTCTTTCCACCACCTTCCGCGTCATGCCATCGTCTAAGAATCGGAAGAACAAGATACGAGATCTGGGACAAACTCACGCGATATCATATCTCCTTCTGCCATCTCAGTATCTTCTGGACATGACAACATTTCTGGACTGATTCGACAATTTCCGCTCTGAGTCCCTCCTTGTGAGCGAGTCAATAGATGAGGTGATCGAGAGATCCCACTGGGAACGTTGCTAAACGTCGAGACGACGGCTGGAATAAATTGAAAGCAAAAGACATGCGCCACGCCTATTAGCGGTTCTGATCCATCTCTGTGCATTTTTTACTTCTCTCTGAAGGCTGAATGCGTTGCGAACGATGATAGCTACTCACCTTCCAGAGCTTCGAAGTCATGACTCGCATCTCTTTGCCCGATACTTTGCCGATCCGCATGCGCGGCTTCGGGTTGGAAGATCGAGAACGCTTCCACCAAGCCCAGCAAAAGAAAGATGCAGGGAGACGAGCCCATCAGTCGGGACCGATCGAACGCCTTCATCTTGACGAAATACCGTTGATAGTCTCTGGAGCACTCGGAGGATTGTCAGATGTCTCTTGGTTCCGACGAGATTTCTTCTCCTAGACTTTGGATCACCAGTCGTAAAACCAAGGTCGACTTGTCGTTGGTTTACTAATGGCTATTTCCTGTTGTCTCTGCGGTATATCTGACTTTAGGCAGCCTTTTCTTGCACTTCTTTATTTCTGGGGGTGGGGGAGATCGCCGGCGCGCGCTTCCTAGGTCAGAACGCGTCTGTGCTTCTCTCGTCGCCACCGAATCGAAATCGTCCGTCGCGATGAAATGGGGGTAGGAAACGTGTGAAGTGAAGCGACGGGCGGGGTGTATTTAAGTCGAGGATATTCAAGAAGATGGTTTACCGTTACAGGAAGAGCATCACATGAAAGAGCTTGGATGAGAAATGTGAGAGAAAGGGATGTAACGGGTGGATGCACGAGGTCAAGATAGGTGAGATGTGGGTGTTTGGGTGTTGGGTGACCTGATGATGGGGGTAATGTAAGGTGTCACTGGTGTGGTGGAAATCAGATCGAATTTTGGACGACGGGATTGGAACAATGTTCATAAAGAAGAACAGTATTGATATATACTTGAGTGGCGAAGTGAGCAAGAGAAGAGAATCCATCCAGGGACAGAGTGTAGTCGGAACAAAGGAAGAACCAGAAAAGAGGGACGAAGAAAGGGATGAGGTGAATGAAACAGTTGAAAGGAACATTTGATATGGGTCAGATGAATGGGATGGAAAAAGGGAATATATCCCTGTAGGATTTTCAAAGGAGGTTAAGAGCATCTGCCGTTCATGACATGTCGGTATTCAAATTTATGAATCTTTATCCCCTTGCTGAAAGGACCTCACATGCCGATCCCATGTACATTTATCCCCGATAACGCTGAGGGATGTCGAGCTGATTGAATGTAATTGATTCCCTTTCATTTCCTATCTTACGAAAGCGAGCATTACAGGCATTACTCCCTCGGCTTGGGTTTTGTCTGCATCTTTCTCTTCTTCTTCATCGCTTCCTCTTCTTCATCGAGCTCGCTCTCTTCATCCGATCCTTCATCATCGACCACACTCATATCGTCCCAGACATTCCCTTCACCTTCACCTCCCTCACCTTCACCCTCGCTCTCGTCATCGGCATGTTCGACGTCCGAATAACCCGTGAGCACGACGTTACCCAATCCGATTCCAGGAATACCACCCAAGATTGTCCCCTTTACGACGTTTCCTTTCGCTTCCTTCGCAGGAGGAGTGACCGAATGCAGGCGGATCGTGGCGTCCGAAGATAGCGACACCATTCCGACTCCGTCCCGCGAAAGCGAGTCACCGTGCGAGGGGAGTGGAAGAACGTATTGGGCGGTACAAGTCTGTTGAGGGTAGACGTAAAGGACTTTACCGGTTCGAAGATCCAGAGAACCGAGCATGTTGATCGTATCGGCGAAGAAGAGTTCGCTGTGAGCGGAGACAGAGACACAGACAGGTAAGCTGTTTACTCTTCATCTTGCCATGAGGCCAAGCTAGCTCAGCAGCCTTCGGGAATAGGGTCACGAAACAGAGCAAATGAAGGAAGGAGGGAAGGGCGTTTCTACTCACTGCTCATTTTTCCCAGCCTCAACTAGCTTGATACCTCCACCTTCCTTTGCAGTCTTCCAGTTCGCAACCACCTTCCTATCTCTTGTATCGTATCGTCTGACGTGACCAGACTTTGTTCCTGTGGCAATTTGGACGGAATCCGCACCAGAAGAAGGAAGGACGCAAGCTGAAAGATGGTGGACGGGAACCGGAAGATTCAGGAAGTTGTTGGGAAGCTGCGCGTATAAAGGTATAATAGTGATTGGAAACGGTGTCAGTATACCATTAAAAACAAGAACTCGCAAGCTGTGAAAAATCAAATCAGAGGTCCTTACAAGACGGAAAAATGACTCACATTCCTCGCCCTCCAGATCTCTCCCGCATCTAATTCATTCTTCTTCCTCTTCTGACCTCTCTGGGCCGCTCCTGCCGCCCCGGCACTCTCACCAGCAGCGAGAGTCTTCTCCAAATCCCAAAGGGAAACTTCCACATTCTTGCCCGCCGCGATGAACTGACTTGAGCCAGCCTTACCGGGGAAATCCGGGACTGTCTGGAAACATGTCAAAGGAGACGGTAGGTGTGCTTGTTGGACAGTGGCAGAAGGGTCAAGAGAATGATAAGACAGGAGACCGGAAGAGAGAGTCGAGATGATTCCATGCTGCGTCATTTCGAGGCCGACCCACTGGTCCGCTTTGCGTCCAGCTTTGATTTTGAACTGAGATTTGACCTCGATATCACGATCGTCTTCATCTTCATCTTCTTCGGTCGACGGCTTGGATTCCGCCATGTCTTCTTCATCGTCAGAATTGTCTTCATCAGTAGCAGATTGACGGTGGGACGAAAAGTTAAAGGTGGAGATACAGTGATTCGAGTCGGCGACTGCGTATGTGGTAGACTGGTGTTTGAAGAGATAAAGGGAAGGGTGAGTTAGAACAGCCGTTGAGATACTAGTCGTCTCGCAAACGTCTCCTCGTTCATCAAAATACTACATCTTCTTCAGAACATCCTGACGCCTTCTCGTTCGTTATTGGTTCCCGTTCATATACTGCAGGTATCAAAACATCCAAATGAAACAATCAAACTCACCTTCTTGCCGTCCTCGCTGGAAGACTGCCTCGTCATCCTCTGGACAACTCCAACTTCGTTCCCCTCGGGAGGAGTCACAAAATCATACTGCTTGACCTCACATCTCTCCTCGAAACTTCTTGACCTCGCTTGATTTTCTTCGATTCCTACCCTCTTCGCTGTTCGAGCCTTGGATACGAAGGAAGAAGATGCATTCGAAGGGACTGTGAGGGAGAGAATGGAGTTGGGAATGAGAGATGGTGCGAGGAGGTGGATGTTGGACGACATGGTGGAGACTGATGGGGGACTAATGAAGGACGAGTACTTCAGCTTGAGCGTAACGTATAGTGTATCGTCGACTTTTCGTTTCCGGTCACCTTCTTTCTTCAAACCCGATAGTGATATACAAGTGATGATGCCATGCCAACTTTGATCATCAAGATGAGGCCCGCCCATAGTGGCAGCTCCCCCATCCCCCGCGAGTCCCGAACAAAAAGTTGCGATGTTTACTTTGTGACCTCAGTAAAATATTGCTGTTTCCATATTTTTCACGTGAAATTGATTTCCGCCCTTTCCCCACCTTGACTACCCTCTGTGCAACCGGCCACGACCCTTGTTTCTCTTCTTTTGGTTGTCTCCCACAGAGATAACCTCATGACAAAAGCGTTTGGCAAGCACAGTTCGATTGACGAGAATTTCGCCCGTCGTTCTAGTTTTATTATCCATCATCATCTTGACTGGTCTCACCAGCGCACTTGCCGTTGCCGGTCGTTCTATTTCGCTCGCTTTTCCAAGTCCAGTTGGGTTCCCCCCAGATTACCGTCGCGCTTCTTTTGAATTGCCGATCATAAGAAGAAGCGCGACCGAGTCCGGCGTCAAGCCAGAAGTTAGCGGGGGCCTACAATGGAAAGAAGCGGCGGCGGCGGCGACGGTGAGAAGCAAGCTGGAGGGAGATTGAAGCGACGGGAGGCGGAGGACAGGAGGAAAAGGGTTGATGGCAGTGGAGGGAGGGTTCGGGGTCGGGGTGAACAACATCGAGCCAAGGGAGTCGGAGAGCGATCAAGTAAGAGGCTGGAGCAAGTCCTTCAATGATTTTTAGCTTCATCCCATCTCAGCTTATAATAGCCACGATTGCTTCATCATCGTCAGTCGTATCGATAGCATCGTAAGAGCACGGCATCCAAAACATACAAGAGCATTCAGCAAAGGGTCTCATACAACTTTAAACACATTTGATCAGTTTTTACCCTACCTCGGTATCATGGCTCGAGGCGTCGCGCAGGTCCGTCATTTCTCTTCCATTCTAGTTCCAAAGCGATCACTTGCCGTGCTGTATCTCGAGCTCTGACTTCAGTCGCTGCATTTTTTTTACCCCCTCATCCTGTTCATCACTTCATCACACCTGCCGTGCATCTGGCCAAATGTTCTCTAATTTCCTCTCTTCTCACGTCCACACCCATTTCTGTAACCCCACCATCCCATTTCCCTTCCGCAGAAAATGCGCCCCAAGCAGGTCGCAGCCAAAACGGTGACCGGTACCACCGCCGAAATCCAGACAAAAGCCCAGACTCAAACTCAAACGCAGATTCAAATTCAACGCACGGACCAGATGGTGTTAAATCAGCAACAGAGCAAATTGATTGTGAAGACTATGCTGGATGCCACGTTTGGATGTGTGACTTTTTTGAGGTGAGTTTGGCGAAGAGAATCACAAATACCGGGGACAATCGGAAAGGATGGGCTTGCGTGGAGTTGATGGGAGAAGAGGAATCAGTCATCGATGCAGGATAAGGACCCAACAAAGTTGAATCCGCGAATCCTCCCGTCTTCTTCCCCGGAACATTTTCCAGAGGTCTTCTCTCCGAAGACTCCTTCGACGACGTCTACCTCGCTGCACCCTCTTCCTCCCTTTCCGCATCCACGGGCCCCAAAGATCTTCCTCTCACTCAACACCAAACCCAGCGAGAAAATGGGATGATGGTTCCCACTTCCACGCAGACGGTTCAACGGGCTGAAGATGGAGAGAGTCAAAGTCAGGGTGCGGGAGGAGGCGGCGGTGGTGGACAGGGCATGAAAGGATTGAGGATTAAGAAGATCAAAAAAGGCCATTCGTGAGTCCACTGTCTGGGAGACCACGATCGTAGTCAAACGATTCAGCCTCTAAACGGATCTTTTTTTGCATGATTCTTGGTGTCCGGCATGGCTCTGGCAGCCCGGAAGCAGACAAGATTCTCGACTGGCTCGTGAGTTATCCGAGGCACAACTAGTGTTCCTAGTGTTTCTAAGTCATCAAATATGAGAGGAGATACTAATGACTTCTAGCTCGTGCACAATCAGGATGTTGGCATCATGGATGCGGTCGAGAAGCAATACTTAAAAAGCTGCATCTTCGGTATTTTTCTTGTAAGGCCGACGATCCTAGATAATCTCAGCCTAATATCATCTGTGCTGATTCTCTTTTCGGACGATTCTGTTTCCCCTCGCAGGATCCTGAAGATCCTTCGAAGTGAGTTGCGCATGACATCGACTTATGACAAGTCCATCCTAAAAGACTAACACAAGGAGAGAACTGGCAACGCTCTCAGTCTCGTCGAAACAATCACCGTATCCTTCAATTACCCTCAAGTCCCCGGTTCAGATCTCTGCATGCCCGAATTGACGATCCAAGATTCTCTGAACGATATGTCGATAGCTGAGAAAAGAAAAGGGACACGAAAAGGACAGGAAACAACGGCGACGAGGACGACGATCTTCGGTACAGGAACGATGGATCCGGAGGATACTTTTGGATCGAGGCTTAAGACGGTTGGAGAGGTCAAAAAAGCAGTCAGGGTGAGAATGGCTTACCCGATCCTCTTCGCCGTGCCATGATCGTGAAGAAGCTAAAATCCATTTACTTGCCGGTGAATCAAACCTATTTCCATGATCACGAGCAGAAAATCATCCGTAACCTGATCCTGACATGCCAGAACCTCGCCGACTTGCCCTGTAAGTGGCTAGGGACTACATTCCTTGGTCTTCTGGAGTGTAGTCAATTGATCCTACCTATCTAATGTCGATGATAGCCAAGCGTTGGGTCTCAATGAAGCTCGTCTACTTGGACGGGACGCCGAAAGAGTGAGTCTGCCTATCTCAGGTTTAAGAATGAGAGCGCCCCTGACGTCCTTTTGTGGAATAGCTACGATCCTCCCTACTTCATTCCGGTGGACAAGAACCAACCGGAATGGCACTTTTCCACCAAATCGGCCGGGCAAATTCCTGAGGTCCTGAACGTTGGTTCCATGGAGACCCCGTTCCATGCGTGAGCTCCCTTTCCCTCATCCTGGTCTTGTGTATCTGGTGAAACGCGCTTACATCATGCTTGTGAACTCCAGGCTCTCACTCAAGGTGACCTCGATCGTTGACGAGATTCCAGAGGCGGCCGCGACGCAACTCGAGAACGTCGGACATTTCGGGGTCGCCAAGGGAAGTATCAATATGAATGAGCTTCGAAAAAGGAAGAGGGAGGAAGAGGCAGAGCAGAAGGCAGATGCGGCGAAGAGGAAATTCGTTTGGGTATGTTGAGACACTTGCGAATGCATGATCTAAGCAAACGAACTAATTTCCACCTTTATGTTGGCTTACAGAATGCTCTCGAGGTGAGTATTGTATCATTGACTTACTAGATTTGTAGCACGAGAGGCTGAACGGTTATACTTTTAACCCCTTTAGGCATCTAATCAACGAGGCGAGATCGACCCGGAGTACATGGATGCCGAAGGTGACCTCGACGTCGAGATGGATGGTGGCACTCCCCACCTCCCTGTCAAGTTACCCATCGGCCAAAAAGACGACTTGGGAACCATCCAGCCTTTTACGATGTTCGACATGGCTCCTCCTCCCGAGAAAGAATCTGACCTGCTCATGCTTGCGACCAATCAGGATATTGCATCGATCATCCTTGGCCAGAGGGATGAGAGGGACAATTTACCTAGTCAGGCAGGAAAGATCCTGGGAGACGTGGCTGATCGACTCGTACGTCGAACTGCCTTCCGCGACCGTATCGAACGTTGATTTTGATTGCCAAAACCTTGCAGTGCGGTACCTCAGCCGAGCATCCTATGTCTGCTACGCAGCCGTTGACTCGGGAGCATTCCGCATTGACAGAATCGGAGCGCTGTCGACCGAGCTATCCAAAGAAGGCAGATGTTCCGCTAGGTAAGTCTCGAGCTTGCTGCTCGCCATCAGATTTTCAGCTGACATGCTTTCGCTGCCAACCACAGTCACTGCGGAGCAAAAGGGAAGACCCTGCTTACCGGGAAACCAAGGTTAGCGCCTAGTCCTGGTCCCCCTGTATGATCATCCGCTCAGAATATAACTTTATAGCTCGACCTGAAGACACTGAGGATCCGATCGAAGAATACGGCGGGTCGATCCAGAAGACTCAGACCGCCCTCGCACCTGTCCAGGCTGAATCGGCCAAGAATCAACCCAAACAGCGAGTGACCAGAAGCGGCCCTGAGGGAATCGACAATCCCGAGCCGCCTCTAATCAAGCTCAATCAATTGCCACCCGAAGCGATTGGCGACGTTCCCAACTTCACAGCCTGTCCATGTGGAGACGAAGTCCAAGATAAAGGGATGGTTTCATGTGATGGTTGTGAATTGTTGTTTCACAAGCCGTGCGAGGGGTTAGTTTCGTGTTGTTTTTGTTCTCTCCAAAAAGAACGTGCGTGTTAAACGAAAGCTGAATAATATTCCTCTGGGATTAGATGGCTTCCGAAAAAGGCGACCAAGAACACCGTCTACCTCTGTTTATTGTGTCGAGCATCCAAGACAATGTCATCAAAGAAAGGAAGATCTCCCGAAGAATTACACCAGATCCGTGAAAAGCTCAAACAAACTCTTCCGACCATTTGTCTTATTCGTCGTGCGATTCATCTTGCTCAGACGACAAAGGAGTTCGAGGCAAAGAAGCTGCAGGAGAGACTAGGTGGGTCCAATTCCTCTTTCGCTTCAGTTTCTTCGAAAAGCGTCTGGCATTCACTCACACGAAATGATATCTATGGCAGGTTGTGGTCCCATGGTAAGCAGCTACAGGGGTCGGACCTCGGACATCTCAGGAGAATCACTGACCCTTTGGAGTTTCGCTTGGGAGTAGGATTTCAAGAACACCTTCGAGCGTCTTCAACAGGAGGGATTCATTGTCGAACAAGCTCAAGGCGGGACCAAGAAAGGTGAGAGGTCCCGAAGCACCACTTCGGCAAGAGTGGTAGTGACGCTCGTAATCTTTGTTCTTCGCAGTGATTGGTCCTAGGAAGTACATGTTCGTGAACACTTCTGCGCAGATGGACGAAATCAAACGATATTTCAGTCCTCAGACGTTGTTGGAGCAGGAGATGACAGGCTGGTCTAGAGAGGTAAGAAGAGGCCCCTGTCTTCGCGCTGGTTAAGACCACCCGAGAAGCGGTCGCTTAATTGCATAATGCGTCTTCTGTTGAACTAGCAATGCGTCAAACTCTTCGGTCGAAGAGGAGATTTGGTCTTCAAGTCCAAGGAAAAAGCCTCGGACCGACCCTCGGCAGCGGCGGCGGCTGAGAAGACCATGTAAGTCCCCTTCTACTCTGATCTGGGGTCTGCCTCGTCTGAGCGTAAACACTCATTCGGCTTCTTGAACTTTCACGCAACACCAGGGTCGACGTTCTCAAAGTTCCCCCCGTCAAGAAGACAATACCTCTTCCTCGACCTGGCCCTCCTCCCAAGCCCCAGTCCAAATCCCAGTATCCGCACCAGCAAACAACCAAAACGGGCTTTGAAACCCCCGCTTACCTCGATCAGCGTCACCAGCGACTTGTGACCCCCGCGCCTTCTGAGGGGTTCCAAGGTGGTCTTCAGGCTCCTCCGAGGATGAGTGAGGCTCGAAGCCCGATGGAGATTAGCATGTGATCGTGGATTTGCGTTGGTTCTGTTCTGTGTGCTTCCGCCTGAGATGACACTTCGACGTATGATCATGATCACGTTGTTCCGTATCATATAAGACCTCCCGGTCACCTTTGTTACATCATTTGAATTGGTCCATCGTATGTCGTATAACACTACCATTCATCCGTCATTTCCCGTTGCAAACATGCGATCCCCACAATCCCCTGGAATCCCACCATCGTCATCTCATTCTATTTTGCCTCAAGATCCGCCTCCAACTTCGCCGCTTTCGCTCTCAACCCTACAACTTCCCCTCCTAGCGCCTTGTTTGCCATCTCTAATTGGATAGTCGATGTCACCAAATCTTGCCAGCGGGATTCGAGTGCTGATAGGTGTTTGCCAGTCGATTCCTGGAAAAATGAAAAGTCAGAGAGAACGAGACGTGGCCAGACCAGAACCGAATCAGCGAATAGTCAGAGCAACACCCAAATGGTGATGACGGCGGGAATGGCGGGGGGGGGGGGCCTCACCTGAAACAACCGTCTCTCCCTATTAACCTCCATGACTTTCTCTTTCCAAATTTCTACCTCTGATTCTAATTCTTTAGCTTCACCTTCGAGTTGGAAGTTACGTATCAGCCAGTGGTTCGGGGCGAAAGAGGATTGAAGGGCGGCGTTTGCGTTTCTATGCCAGACAGGGAGCAGTGACGAGGAGACAGAGGGAGTGGTGGGGTGTGGAGATCGTTAGTTCTTGATTCTGACCGTGATCGTGTGAAGGAAACCACTGGCCATTCCCCGGGATGATCTCAGGCTATCATCATATCCCATACTATCTCGATGACAGAAAAGGACTCCTGTTCCCGTCTCTCTCCACTCGCTTTTGAAAAGTATCACAAAACGAGACTCTGTTACTCAGGTACTCACCGAACTTCCATATGTCCCAGCCCAACCCTCACTTTCCTCTCCAATTCTCTCCAATCCTCCTCTTTAACCTCATATTCCAGGTCCTCGTCATCTAAATTCGGCAGTGTGTAGAGTGCCGGGTCGATTGCTGGGTGGAGAGAGGTGGAGGAGAGAGGGTTTTGGGTTGGATTGGATTGAAGTGCGAGGAGGTCGGCGAGCGGTTTGGAGCGCTGGAAATGGTGTCCAGGAGGGTGGGTGCAAAGGATGGAGTTTATTTTCGGGAGGGGAGGGGAGGGGGGATTGTGGTGGGTCACCGCCAGTGATCCAGGGGGAGAATAGAGAAGCAGAAAAATACGGACGGAAATTCCAGAAGTCAGCCTCCTTGCGCCCTCCGAAAACGCCTCCACTAGCATATGTGAAGTAAACAATGGTACCATGCATTCCAAACTCACAGAAAACATCTCGACTTCCTCTGGCATTCTCCCGTTCTCGACCAGGTATCTTTCTACTTCCCCTGCCACATCTGCCGAAGAGGAAGAAGAAGAAGACGAAGACTGGAGTTCCCGTTTTAGTAAGGTGAGCTCTTTGTCGATTTCTGATCGGGCGAGCTCTTTGAGACCTTTGGAATGAGAAAAAGGTGAGACACATAGAGAGAGAGAGAGAGAGAGAGAGAGAGAGAGAGAGAGAGAGAGAGAGAGAGAGAGAGAGAGAGAGACAACATGCGAATAGAAGGCGAAGATCAAGTCAGACATGGGACGGTGGGGGGCGGGGGGACGAAATAACCAACATCAGGGGAGAAGAATCGTTAGCATTCCCGACCCCATTGTATTCGATGGATAGGATTTCGGAAAGTTGAATGATTCTTCGCCACTTACCAGGAATGTCCACCTCTTTATCAAAGTAAGGTAAAGCATCGATGCTTCCGGTTCCCTGATGAGGGACGGAGGAGGCCATGATGTAAGCTAGGTAGGTAGGTACGGTAAAACTTTCGACGACCTGCTGTTTTCGCTCGGTGTCTCTGATGTTCGATGTGGAAAGGAAGACTGAAAAAGGTTGGAAAGAAAAAGAAAAGAATAGAGTGTGTAATATGTTTAGATATTGGTTGATGAGATGATGATAGTCATCCAAATACCTTTGATTCCTATCTAACCCCAATCAATCGCGGGGTGATGTGCAAGTCGCCAGTCGTGGCTAATTATTGAATGATGTTGACTTTACTTCGATATGATTTCCGCTGGAAATGAGCACGGACATCCATCAAATGTTGATGTCCGTGTCCACTTCCGGCTTCACCCCCTGGGTCCATGACTGGAGCTGGGACTGGGTTTGGGAGGAGTCACGTGCCTCACAATCATGCGCTGCCAGGGAATGCCCCCATTTTTTTCCCCCTTTCCTTCCTGTCCCCCTCCCAGTCTCGCAGGGCATGCGATCGTTTGACTTTCTCGACCGACATCTGTCAAAAGGGTATATAAAGGCACCATTCGTCTTCCTTGCGAAGACTTGCTCTTCATGTACAAGGCGGTCTCTGCTTCACGCTTTGCCACCTTCTCCCATCATCCCCCTCTTCTCCATCTTACCCAGAAGAGAGAAAGAAAAGAAAAGGAAGAGAAACGCACCGAAAGAACAAAAAAGACCAAGAGACAGAAAAAGAAGGCCCTTGAAGCTGCTCGGTACTCGATCGAGTCGCTCTGCTTTCTTCTCTTATACCAAAGTCAGTAGGCCAAGCGTCTATCTGAACGAGAACAATAGTGAACAAGTGCAAAAGGTCCGAATCGTTTCGATACCCGTCAGCGACAGGGGACCCTTTTTCCTTCTTTTGCTTTTTTCAATCGGTGGGGCTTTTTTTTCGTTCCCCCCTTTCTTTCTTTCTTTTGCGTTCCTTTCCTTTCTTCTCGGAGCGGTTGGAAATAAGGCAATGATGGCTACCCCCACTCCTATATCTATATCTTCTCCCCCTCTCACGTCGTCGCTCGAATCTCATCAAAACCTCCAGGGGTCTCGTGACGATCACGACTGTCAACTCTTTTCCATTCGTCAATTCGAATGTTCACCTGCGGGTGGCAAGATAACTTGTTGGCCGCTCGATCGAGTGTTTAGACGATGTGGAGGAAGAGGACGAAGGTTTGATGCGCCGGTCGTGGAGGTGACGAGCCAGTATAAGGGCTGATGAGTGATAATTCAGCCAGGCAGGAGGTGGGAGAGATGAAGACGGAAATCAAGATTCCCCCGGAACATCAGGTATCGTCAGATGCTAGGAAGATCGTCATCATCGCGCGCAAAAGAACCATTGTTCGGTGCGAGTATTATGAATTTGCGCGCATTTCATTCATAAAATGTGAGTGTTTTCTTTTTGATCTTTTTATATTCTGCTTCTGCGCTCGCCGAGATCGAGAGAACATGGGAAGACGGACGGACCGACCGGAACTGGGTGATGATAGGCCTACTCGCTTTTGATGGCCATTAACCGTGCCTCCAGAGGGATCCATTATGGGCTTGACCGCTCGGGTCCCTCGATGCGGGAGCTACATTTTTTGCACGTCAGACTGACAGTTTTGGAACGGATAAAGACGTTTTCGTTGACGCGCTGGAGGCGATCCGAGGGAATGGGAAGGTGTGATTGACTCGTTTAACCTTCACGTTTGACTGACCTTGATTATTTTACCCCCTTCTTTCCTCGCGTCTTCTTTACAAAGTAGGAAAATACAAGATCAGGGCTATGAAGTGAACAGACTTTTCCTTCTATTCTTTCTGTCTTATTCCCTTCCGCTTTTCTTTTTTTGGGTGCAAATCCACCCCCTACATCGCGCAGCGTTCTCTCTTGAGTTCGCAGCACCACTGCTTTTCATCACGGGGTGACGCTTAACGGGGGACCTTCTCATACCTTCCTTCTAGGTAGGTCTGGTTGGTTTCCTGGTCATCCCTGCGGATTGGCGGTATCACGATTGTATTTTCTGCTTTTCGGAGCCGAAAGGGGGAATAACAAACCCACGACAGAAGAAAAGGTGGGACGAGAGAGGGTAGCACCTTTTTCGTTTCGTTTGCTCTTTTAGGGAACTCGATTAAGCCGGAGGAACGTATGTCCTTGGTCACTAGCGGGCTAGAGGGCGATGATGTTCACTCGACTACGTAGTTTCGACATCCTTTTTTTTTTTTTTTTTTTTTTTCGTTCTGTTTCACGTACATCAACTTGCAACAATGACATGGATGTGAAGATTTTGGCACTATGAATCGCTCCGAGAAGAGATGGCATGCCTTCCTTCGTCTGACGTCTGATCTTCTCGACGCACAAAACAGAATCCAGGCAAATCAGCTCAGTCCTTGTCTCTCAAGATCAATCGTCGGCTCTACTTATCACCGTCAGTGTTATTTGTTGGTCATGACCATTAACGGGAAAATAGGATCCGGATTAGTTGTCACGCACACACCCAATTATATCGGTCTGCTCACGTCAATTCTTCTGATAATTGCCGATCATTGTATGTAAATATTATGCCAATCAGAGCAAGAGCCACGAATCGCCCTCTTGGTGAGCTATAGACGAATGACATGCATAGCTAACAACACAGACCAATAAAAAAGATGATATACCCAAAGGAACCCAAAACAGAAGAAGCGACGAAAGCTCAAGTATAGCTACAAAACAAAAAGAGGCAAGGGAGACAACAAAACAGTCCAGAAGTCATTGGTATCGGTTGATGACTAAGGACAATCAGACATTCTCCTTTCATTAGGATCACTGCCGACCGAACGTAGTCGTATCGAGGCTATGACGCGTTGATCGGCAAGAATTGACCGATAATAACGGAAGGCTGTCGTCGATAAGAAAGAATGGGCGGTAGAGAAAGGAAAGAAAGTCAGTTGTGCTTGTGCATACCTCCTTCGCTCTGTACTTTGCGATACTCACAAGATCAAAGACATCCCTCCGAATCGTCAAACTACACGAGCACGGTATCAACTTGCCGCCCTCCCCAATCAAGTTACACTTCATGAAGAAATTCTGGGTTGTATTCTCAAACGCATGTTGACTAAACTTTTCAAAGTACTCCACTGTTGATGGATTATCAAACAATTCGTAGATATACTTCTTGGACCCAACGATCTCTTTCCTTTTTCTTTGAGCGATCTTGCAAAATTCGTCTCCGATGAGACAAATTTCGCCTGTTCGTCGCCAGATTGCAGTGGGAGTTCCACTGTAAGAGATAAGTTTCTCCAACTCAATCAAGGTTCGTTGAAAACTCTTCTCCAAGAATACCTCGTCTTCGGTCGTCAGGGGCATTTGTAGAGCGATCAAGGACGGTCGGAATGCGGCGAGAGACTTGACGACCTTGAGTGCGTCAGGCTGGTCAAAGTTTGCAGCAAGGTATCGCATGAGGAAGTGATAGCCTTCCGTATAATCGTGTGCTCTTGTCACCTGTTGATAAACTGCTGCAGGGTTCGGCATGGTCGACGAACCACAGTCCATACCGTTGTTGGAGCTGTAAGCTGAAGGGGTCCCGGCGTGATCTGACCCATTTGCAGTGAAAGTGGACCCAAAAGCATGCGTCGTTGTCGTTGTTGGGAATGGCATGGGAGTGGGATTATTCTGACCCATGGTCATGTGCGAGTGCGAATGGGAATGTCCCCCTCCGAACGTGGAACCTGCTGCATGACCGAATCCTCGAAGACCGGTGGAGCCGCGACCGGAGGTGTATTGCGCGAAAGGTGGGCTGGTCAACAGGTTATCGGAGAATGCGGCATTCGGGTCTGGCCAGGCTGGATCTAGCTGAAAGAGCGGCGGGTCTCCCGCACCCGGCTGAAGAGGCGGCGGATGGTTGTTGTTGATACCGAGTGCGGCGTCGTTGAATATTGAGGAAAGCATGGTGTACTCTAGGTTTGCCGCTTTGGAGTCAAACGGGTAAGAAGGATCGAAAGAGAGATTAAAGATTGGATCTGATTCGTGTAGGTGATCTTGTCCCCACGGCAGAGAATCCGAATCCGGTTCCAAAGGCAAGTGTAAAGCATCCGAGTTACTTGGCAGCTGATTCGTGCTGGCTTCTCTGAAATGATTCGACATCGTAGCCACGGCCGCCGGTGCAGCTCCGGATCCTGATCTTAATGGAGGAGGGTCGTACGTAAAAGTCGGTTGCATGGTGCTATCACCTGTCGAGTTGTGGATTGGGCTCGAGAGGAAAGGGTTGTGGGAGGGTGCAGTCGGTGCTGGCGTCGGCTGATTGGGAGGGTCCTGCTTCCGCAGTTTTGATGGTTTCAGAGTCGAAGAATCGCTTTGAGCAGCCTTCTCTTCCTCGTTCATGAGGTATTTCGCTTTTTTTCTCTGACCCTCCACACAGGAATCTGACATTCCCTTTTTGACACACCGCTTGCAGGGTCTAGAATCGTCGCAGGTCAAGTGGGCTTTCTGGCAATGAAGACATGCTTTGTGTGCTTTTTTCTTCATAGGTTTTCCCGATTGTTTGCTTTCCTTTTTGCCGTTCCCATTGCCATTTCCTTTACCAGGTCGATCGCCGTCATCATCGTCGTCGCCAGCTGGACCGCCACCTCCAGAATTATGTGACTTTGCTTGGGCCGTGGATTTCTGGCCACCACTGCCGCCGTTGCTGGAGGAGACGTTGCCACCGGATTGCGAAGCGGTGCCGCCTGCACGTCCCTTGGGAGCTGAATCGGCATTCCCGCCACCGCCACCGCCACCGCCCCCGGCACTGTTTCCGTTCGACCGAGAGGAACCTCCGTCGGCATCCGTGGGATCGTCAACGTGCACGTCGTTTCCACGAGCCTGTACAGCGATCGGTCGAAAAGAACGAGGTGATGGGGAGCGAGTCATGCAACCCTCACCCAAAGTTTGCGTCACGGTTTCCCTCTCAGCAATGCTCCTTTTGTTCACCAATCCTTGTCTAGAAACATTCCCAAAACTGTTACGAGCCGGAATCTTTGATGGTAATTTCACACCGATCAAATCGTCTTCCCAAGCCGCCACACTCGTCTGTCTGTCGTTTTCGGATGTTCGATCGTGCAGATTCAGATGCATCTGCATATGTGCTTTCCCCTGCATTCGCGATTGCGATTCGCATTGTTTGTGTTGTTCAGAAGAATTTCCCGGGCGGAATATCTGTAATTCCAATTCGTTTACTTCTTCAGAAATCGGTGTCGTCGCATGGCTAGACGGAGATGTTGAAGCCGTTGATGATGGCGAGGAAGAAGAAAATGGGGCAGAAGGAGGAGAAGAGAGAGGTACTTGATATGCCGTGGAAGAGATGTCGGACGAACTCGACGATGGAGAGACGTTTGTTTTGGAACTTTTGGCAGATGATGATTGGGGACTCGGAAGGGCCGTCCGTGACGCTGATCCTGGAGAAGTGTCTTGCAGTCGTTGTTGTTGAGATTGTTCTAGATATTGTGTGTTTTGAGGCTGTGCATGTGGCTTTATCTGTATCTGCCGTTGCGATTGTACTTGTACTTGTGACCGTGGTAGTGGTTTTCTACATCCGGTCGATGGGGTCAATTTCGATCTCGATGTCGATGCCGACCGTCGATCCAACAGCTCTGAAAGCAAGAGCGAATCCATCAACCCTCCTGGTCCAGTTCTATCCCTCCTCCTCCTTTTCTGCTGTTTCTTCCGTTGCCCTCGTCCTTGTCCTCGTCCAAGACTGAGGGCGGCATCATCATCCACATCACTCTCACTATCAACCTCCTGCCGCAAAAGTAGACTCTTTCCCCGCCGATTTGTTTTGGAGCGGCTCTTCATCCATTTCAACGTCTCGAGCGGGTCTGGGTTGATTGGTGTTATCGCGGTCGTCGACATCGATATCGATATCGATATCGCCGTCAGCGGCAGCGGCAGGGCCATGGGTATTGTCATGGTCAAGGACGTCTTCGAACGCGGTAGATGATCCGCCGGTATCAGTGATGGAAATGGGGTTAAGACCGCCATCGCTACCGCTGTTGCTTATTGCTTATTGCTTAATGTTTATTGTTTGTGGTTGGTCGTCTGTCGTTTATCGTTTATGGTGTATCGTACTTCGTTCTTCGTCCAGCGTCTGACCTGACGCTCTCTCTCTCTCTCTCTCTCTCTTTGTCGCTCACACACACACCTTGTCGCCCGCCTGAAGCCCTAGATTCTGTTCTAATTTCCTGGGATCAAGGGATCAAGGGATCAAGGGATCAAGCGATCGTCTGTGGTGGGATGGTTGGTTTTTGGTTATTGAGGTGAAGACGGATAGGCGGAGAGAAAAAGATGAATATGAAGAGAACGGGGGGTTGTCGGGCGTGGGTGTGGGGCTGTGCCGGGGTGATGTGTGATGGGAGATGGGAGGTGGGAGGTGGGATAGAGGTGATTGAAAATCGGATCGGAACGTGATGATTGTAGACGATTCGATGTGATCGGTCGATTGATCGATTGATTGATCTATGGATATGAGGATTGGGATCGAGTAGTCGAATGCAGCTCTAGAGGACGACGACGACAGCAATAGCGACAGCGACGAAGACAGAACAGAACAGCAAAGGATAGGAAAGAAAAAAACAAGACAAGAAAAGAAAAGAAAAACAAACTCCCAGATTGACGAGATGAGACTGAAGACGCGATGCGATGCGATGCGATGCGATGAGATGAGAAGGCACTGAGTTGAGATAAGACGAAGGGAGGGGCTTGAAATCGATAGACGAGCATTCGTTCGTTCCCCTTCCCCTTCTCTCTATCCCGCCGGTCTCATCCTCTGGTTGGTTGATTGGGTGTATGTATTATTTTATTTTTCTTAGCGAATGGAATGGGATGGAGGGGGGAGGGGGAAGGGGGGGGGGGCCCGGGCGCCCGCCCAATTCCAATTCCAGTTCCATTCATTACTCAGATCCGATTACCGCGCCTCCGCCCCCGCCCTTCCCCTTTCCTCTTCCCCTCCTGTGTCTTGCGTCGCCTCGCTTGGCGTTTGCGCGCCGCCTGATTACGTACACAATC
>JANGFI010001895.1:435-57946 GCA_025758705.1 Goffeauzyma gilvescens | reverse complement strand
CCCCCACTAACTACACACACACAAACGAGCACGAGCATCCTCCACGATGAACGCTCTCAAATCCGTCTTCGCCTCTGGCTCCTTTGGCACCGGCCCCGCCGCCGCCACTTCTCCCAAAGCGACCCTCTTCTCGACCGGCCAGTCCTCTTCCACGACCACTCTTTCCTCAGGATGGTCATTCACTCAACTGTCCGGGTACAACACTGATCGAACCGGAGCTCTTATCGCTCCTGCTACGGAATCATCCGTTGAAGAAACCTCTTGGACCGCTATTGAGACCGTTCCCACTTCGGTCCACGTTGAGCTCATCAAGAATGGAACGATCCCGGACCCTCTGAAGGGCCTGAACGAGTACTCTACACAATGGGTTGGAGAAGCCGATTGGAGGTTCAAGACGACCTTCAAAGTCAGCGAAGAAGACAGGACACAACCGAACATCGATCTTGTATTTGAAGGTCTCGATACTTTCTGTCATGTTGAAGTAAACGGCCACAAGGTGCTGTACACGGAGAACATGTTCATCGCTCATCGAGTCGCCGTCAAGCACTTGCTCAAGAAGGACGTATCCGAGGAAAATGAGTTGACCCTCACCTTCCCTTCTGCGTGGATCAAAGGAAAGCAGCTCGAGGCCGACCAGTTGTCGAAGAACTTGGCTGCGAATTACGACCCCGAAACGAAAGAATATGGCAAGAAGATGGCTTTCTGGAATGGCGATTCGTCCCGATTGTACGTTAGGAAAGCGCAGTACAACTATGGTTGGGACTGGGGACCAGTGGTCATGACTGTCGGCCCTTGGAAGGACGTCAAGGTCCATGCGTACAACTCGTACGTTGAGACCAACCGATTGGACGTCAAGGTTGATATCGATGTGGATGCCGACAAGGGTTACAAGACGGCAAGCGTCAAGAGCACGTTCACGGTCGTTTCACCCGTCGTGGGTGGGGTTGCAGATGTCGTATTGACCAACCCAGCAGGAGAAGTCATTCGAAAGCAGGAGAATGTGGACGTTTCGTCCGGTGCAGGATCAGTCGAATGGGACTTCAAGGCGCCTGAGGTCGAACTTTGGTGGTCAGTCGGTTTGGGTAAACAGCCGCTTTACACCATTACTGTCACTCTCAAGGATGGTTCCGCTGGTCACATCCTTTCAGAGAAGAAGGACAAGTTCGGTTTCCGACATGCTCGAGTCGTTCAAGAGCCCCTGGTAGACCAACCTGGAACGTCATTCACATTCGAGATCAACGGTCGACGAGTCTTTGCTGGTGGATCCAACTGGATCCCTGCCGACTCGTTCTTGACCGACATTTCACCGGATCGATACCGAGCCTGGTTGGACCTCATGATTCAAGGAAACCAGAACATGGTCCGAGTCTGGGGTGGAGGGATCTACGAAACCGACGTGTTCTACGAGTATTGTGACGAGCTTGGTTTGCTCGTTTGGCAGGACTTCATGTTCGGCTGTGGTCAGTACCCTGCCCATGACGAACTCGTGAAGAACGTCAAGAAGGAGGCGGTAGAGGCAGTTAAACGACTCCGAAACCATCCATCGGTCGTTATTTTCGCGGGTAACAACGAAGATTACGCGCTTTGCGAAGGTCTGAACCTATTCGAATATTCTGACACCTCTGACCCTAGAACTGGTCGATTCCCCGCAAGGTACATTTACGAGACCACCCTCCCGGGAGTCGTTTCCGAACTTTGCGATATCTACTACCAACCTTCTTCACCCTTCGGCGGAAAGGCCTCTGATGATAAGACCGTCGGTGATATCCATCAATGGAACGTCTGGCACGGTTCTCAAGAACCTTGGCATAACTGGGATAAACTCGCTGGTCGATTCGTCTCGGAATTCGGAATGGAAGGTTACCCCGATATCCGAACGGTTGACTACTGGTTGGACGGAAACAAAACCGAGCGATTCCCCCAGTCTCGAACAGTGTGCTCACACAACAAGGCCGATGGATTTGAACGTCGTCTTGAGCTCTACCTCATGGAGAACTTTAGACACGCTTTCGACATGGAGAGCTACGTCTATTACACCCAGGCGATGCAGGCTGAGACTTTAGGAGCTGCCTACCGACTCTGGAGGAGGAGCTTCAAGGGCCTTGGCAAGGAGTACACATCGGGTGCCCTCGTATGGCAGATCAACGATTGTTGGCCGACGACTTCTTGGGCTATCGTCGATTATTTCCTTCGACCGAAGCCCGCTTTCTTCGCCATCGCTCGAGAACTAAAGACGTTCACTGTCGGTATGGCAAGGAAGGACATCACTATCCCGGAGAACGAGTTTACGGCTGCTCATTACAGGATTGAGCAGAACCTCGAGATTTGGGGTACCAACTCCGAGTACGTCGAGAAGAAGGCGAGACTCGAGGTCGTTTCGTTTGATCTCGAGTCTGGTGTCGAGGTCGATCGAACCGTCACAGACGTCACACTCGCGCCTAACGCTTCTACCGAATTCTGGAAAGGTCTCGTCCCCGGTCAACCCGCACGAAAGACTCTCGCCGAGTTCCCTAAAGTCATCGTCGTCGGTGCACGTCTGCTCGAATCAACCCAGGATGGTCAAGGCAACGACGTCGTTCTCGCTCGATACTCGAACTGGCCCGAACCTTGGAAATACATCCAGTTCCCTGAAGCAGACCTCAAGGTAGTCGTTGCTGATGATGGTGAGACCGTTACTCTGTCTTGCAAGAGACCGATCAAGGGAATCATCTTGGACGTCGAGAACGCGGAGGGAGAATGCCCGAAATGGTCCGACAACGGAATCGATCTTATGCCCAACGATCCTCAGACACTCACGGCTAAAGGTCTCGACGGAAGGAAGATCAAGGCGAGGTACATCGGTGATGGTACGGCCTAAGGCAGCCAAGCGGTTCCCGCGAGTGGCAAGCACACACACAAACAGATATAGCAACCTAGACTGAAAATTTTAGATCGTAGTTCCCAGTCCATGGCGATTCTCCAGCAGGCTCTTCTCGCCTTTTACTTTTAAGCATGTTTATCAAGGATGCGAATATATATCCTCATTCTCCTTTAGTCGTTTTCGTTCTCTATCTCCCTTTGTCATTGGGCAAGATGGTGGTCGCAGGCATTCTGTTTGCCGGTGCCAGTGCAAGAACGCCAAGAACGCAGCCCGGGGATATCGCCATCGATTCGAGTCAGCGAGTGGAATGACATGGAACGGATGAAACAAAGAGGATGAAGGTGCATCACCATCACATCGTCGGTGAGTTGTACGATCTGTTGCGGGCGGTGTGGATGTATGAGTATATTTGTATCTGAATTTGTTCAAGCATCATACGTAGAATGTATCTTCGAAAACGATCGTTCGTCACTACCACTACCATGCTCGAATAAATAGACAATCCAAAGTTTCATGTGTTATAGGAATATCGCCCCCATTTAGTCCTCGAGTCTCCACGGAAATTTACGGATAGAATCAAGGGTGGATGAAGGGCCACCCGCTCTGCACCTCTTTCCCCGTAAAGGTCGAGAGGTACACAAAAGGCGGATTCTCACTCTCCCGAAAGAGAGCAAGAACCCAACTTTCGCAAATCGTCTTGGTTGTCTAGACCAAATCATTCGGATTCGAAGCAAGCGTTTTTCTTCCAACGTTACCAAGCATACCCCCGAGATCCGAGTAAACCGGATTTCGAAGATACACAAGGAGAAAGCAAGTAAAGAGGAAAGTTCGTTGAGAGTCGGATGTCGACGTCACCTCCGAGGAAGAGACGAGGACAACCAGCGAACAGTCTCTAGGCATAGCTGTTGGGGGATGTAGGTGAAGGAAGGGGGAGAACCAACGAACAAAGAAAGGAAAGGAGCATGAAAATAAAAGGGAAGATAACGGGATAGAAAGATAGAAAATCGAAGGGGGAAAGGTATGACAAGGGAATTGAACGGAAAGAAAATAAAATAAAAACAAAAAAAAAAGGTAAAACACGTCGATCTGAGACCCCCTGCCCCACCGCTTTCACGCATTCTAGCATTGCCTTATTCTTCATTTCTTCCAGTCCCGTCTCGCCTTACGACTGACTTCCTTGGCTCCGTACACCGTTCTCTTGTTCTGATCCTGCAAAACAACGAACGAAGTGAGAACTGGAGAGCGAGAAGGAAACGTAAGGAGAGACGAAAAGAGAAGAAAAGAAAAAGGAATAAAAACGCAAGGAAAGAATGGATGAAAGCGCGGGCAGGAGGCAAAACCGACGACCAGGCAGACCAATCAATCGATTAATCAATCGAGAGGGGAGACGGGGGAAAGAGAAAAGGGAAAGAGGGGAAATAGTCGAATCGAACCTGTACGGACTGACTGACGAAACACTCCGGAAACATCTAGCAGAAAAGATCGGCTTCAACTCAAGTGAGGTGAGGCGAGATCCCGATCCCTAAAGTTTCAAGCATTAATGCTTGATCTCGACCCTCTTTCCCGGCGCCCAATCCTTGGCAGCATTCTCTAAATTCCTGAGATACTGCAACTCGACACAAAGCGCCTTCGCTCTCTCCAAATCCGGTGGTGAGCTCCCGAACGCGTCCGCTAGCCCCTTGAGAGTCGTGACCGTTTTCTCAGAATTGGACGCACGGACGAGTTCCATCTCAGAGTCCGTCTGGGCTTCTTCGAGGGATTCACGCGCTTCGAGGATTTCCATGAGTAAGATCGGATCGGTAAGCGAGTCGGTTTCCTCAACTGGCTTGCCGTAGAGTTCGAGCAGATGTTGGGCCCGAGTGAGAGGATCGACTAGTGTCGAATAGGCTTTATTAAGTTGACCCGATTGCTGGATTGCAAGACTTTGGATCGCATCGCCCGCTCCTGAGTAACTATCAGGATGAACCCCCTGTTGTCTCTTCAGGAACCTGCCTCGTAGTTCTCGAACATCGATCCCGAACCCGCCGGAGGGAAGATGGGAGAGGTAAGTAGCCCATTCGTCGGGAGATTTCGGAGAAGCCGATACTGACCCTCCTGAGTTCGCTGCGGCCGCGTCCGCTGCCGTGTCGGAGGAAAGATCCAGGTTGAAAATCGTGAATGCGTCCATCTCACTCGGAATCGGAACGAGACTCCCACAGGATGGACAGGGAGAGGCAGCTAGTGGGAGAATAGATGAGCATTTCGGACACGCTTTCAGCCGAGGACTGGAGGACGTGGAGTTCGATGTGACGTTGGATGTCGCGTCGGAGAACGACGTGAACGAAGTGGCTGAGAAGGCGCGGTTGTTGGTCATGACGGTGGGACCGAAAGAGGTGGTTCGAGAACGTGTTCGGACGCGAAGGGCGACTCCCGGAGGAATGCGACGAGCAGAAACTCGAGTCGCTGTCGATGCGATCAGTCGGGCAAGAGAAGCAGACGGCATGGTCTTGCGTTCGTTTCTTGTTCCTAATCTCGAGGGATGGATGAGAAAAAGGAAATGGGGTAAAGCTAATAATCCAGCCGGAAGAACCGAAACCGGCGAAGAAACGATACAACCGTTGTTCGAGCAAAGGGTATTCCCAAGAAATGATTCAACGAGCCGAGTCGAGTCGAACGAAGTCACGAGTATCGCAAACAAGGATGACAAGAAGAGTCTCGATTGACAGAGACAGAGACAGAGACGACAAAGGAAGTGGAAGAAGAGGGATACAAAAAAAAAAAGTCGAGAAAACCCCTCGAACGAGACACTGACACGAATATCCGAAAACAAAGAATGCAGAGTATACAACTCGAGAAGAGGGAAGGGGAATAATGGGATACAGAGGGTAAGATAGATAGTGATAGGGAAGAGGATGTTTTGAGAACTAGTTCTTGATGGAGGGGGTAGTCAAGGTCGTTGATGGTGAGTCCCTGAAGTTTTGATCGATCTTGGAAGTAGGCTTATTTGTACTCGGCGGTGTTGACTGACGATGAGTGATGGATGAGCGACGACGAGGACGAGGACGAGGACGAGGACGATGACGACCCCCTTGGGAACCCCCCCCCCCTTTTTTTTTCCTGCCCCGATGACAAAAAGATCGGGGATTAACTTACTTTTACCCGCGGGGGCGCAAAGGGGGGGGGGGGCGCAAAGGGGGGGGGAAGAGAATATATAAAATCTAGAATAAGGTATATCCGCGGTGCTTTCATTTCATCGCAATCCGGCGAGGCACAGACGGGGCAAGCAATTGCACATCCGCGGTGCCCCACCCCCTCCGTCTCCGGGTCATGGGGGGGAACAAATGCGACCGAGAAAGATCCTATTCACAGGTAGGACGGGGGGTGGCGGCTAGATCATCTGCAGGCAGTCGTCGTGCAGTCACACCCCCCCCCCCCCCGGTGAGATGCGATACAGCGACCCAGTTTGAAAATGAGCTCAACGCAACGCACCTTCTCATTTTTCTTATATGCACAGCATCTCGCCATATCATACATTTCCGCCCCCATTAGGAGGGGTCATGAGCCGTATTTAAAAAAGCTCATAGACACAGTATCACTACCCGGTGGGTCGTCGGGAGATTTCCTCGGGGGAGACTGAAGCTTCCACTACGACGGTACCCACCAGTATAGGCGTCTGGACGGATTGGCTTGGCATGGTTGTCTCGCTACCCCGGCGTTTGAAAATACGTCCCGGCAGAATGCCCTGATTGAAGATCCAAAACCGCTTGGGACCCCCGTTCGTACTCTTCACAAACAGGGAATGGGTGGGGGGTTTCGACTCTGGAACGCCTGATGCAATCTGCTCATATCTTCTGCAGCCAAGGATGACCTTGTTAAGCGCAGCGACGACATCAATGCCTTTTTTGCCAGGCATTCGGGTCCGTAACAGTTTCTCTGTCTCCGCTTTGCGAGGAATCTCCTCATCATTGCTGGGGTCGGTGTGCAACCAAAGCAGTTCCCAACGTTAGTGTCTTGTCTTAAGTCGCCTTATCATTTGTACCAACCCTTTCCAACATCTTTTTCGTCCATATCTCCTCACCATACGTTTCTTCCGATAATGTTCGAGTTCCACATGCCACAGATGTATTCGGCACACCCAGACCCACACTTGCTTTTCCTCATCCGTTAAAGGATCGGCGTTCGTGACTTTCATCTTAGATTCTGTTTCTCGAGGGAGTAGGAAGATGTGCATGTGATGAGTGGTTAGTCGATTGGTTTCTCTGTGGTGGTGTGTGTATGTGTTGATGAGTTGACGTGTTGACGTGTTGACGTATTGATGTGTGGATGTATGAATGTGTGAATGTGTGGATCTTCAGATGTATGGACGTGTGGACGTGTTGTTGCGTGGTCTATAAACGATCAAACAGTCAACCGATATCATGTGCCCTTCCAATATTTCAGAATCGACCCGTATATATACATGATTGTTTTGGGACTTTCCTTAGGCACGCCACCTAAATGGCAGCGGCCACCGCGAACCTCTGACCTAGCCCCCTGACTGCGCACTTCCTTTTGGAATAATCACCGGAGAACTCTCGTCTCCCTGGGCGCAAGCCTCTTGCGCGCTGCTGAGGGGTTGACCCTCACTTGTCAACGAGAACCTCCGAAACGCCTCGTCTGGCGTACCTGATTGCCATTCATGGTTCTTTCTTTACCTTTGTTCTGCGGTTGCCTTCCTTTTCTATTGAGACACACCAAGGTCTCGTTTCCCCCAACCTCTTGCGTGTGCTTTCTCTTTCCAATGCACTCTACTCACGCTCCTTGATCTCTTAGGTCATTGCGAACAATGTTAACAATCCTGTCCCCCTTCCTTCATCGTCTTGATTTTCGGTTTCGGCTTTTGGTTTTCCATTTCCTGTCATCTCTCGTCACCTGACCAGTTCAATATTTGTGCGTGTGTGACCTCTGTAATAGCTCTGGAAACATTTCCTTTCATACGGCGAACCACCCCCCCCCCCTCCCCAAAAGAGTTTAGGCACCACCTTGTCCCGTTTTCATCGGCGAGGCATAGCCTTGTGACCTATCTAGGGGCGATCCTATTGCTTGCCCGTTCCTGTCAAGAACCATGCTTGATGACGATAGTAAGCCTTATTTGCCTACCTCGTGGCCTTGCTCTCTTGTGTTCGCTATTCGCCTTGGACTTTTTGCTATGTTGGTTCGTTTGCATTTTGTGCTCTTCGCTTCTTTTCTTGTTTGAGTATTTGACTTATTGCGCTTTTTGTTTCCATACTCTATAGGGTTTCGCTTTTGGTTTTACGGTTCTAGGTGTCGAACCTTGTTTTCTGACTTCTTTCCTTTCATGACTCGCCACCGCCAAAGGATATCGGCGCTGTACGTCAGCTGATGTCCTGCTCCACTCCCAGCATGGCAAGGATGTGATGTCTTTTCTTAGCTCTTTGTAACACTCGTGCACATGAGCGAAAGAAACAACCAAAAGATATCCGTGTTCATTCTTCGGAGTGCCGCGCGCGACCTTGACGTCTCTCATTTAGAGTGACTTGGGATGGGGGAGGAGGGAAGAGATGGCGAGGTGCGGTGATGTTGGGAGTGGGAAATACGTCGCGGTTATTGTCGTAACCGCTTCGGGGTTCGCTAGCAGCAAAAAAAAAAACGAGGAACGAACAGGGGCTATTGCGGGGATTTATCGTGAAGAATTGGAAATAGATTCGAGAGATCATGCGAAACGGTACAGCTTTACATACAAACACTAGAACATTCCCCGGAAGCATCTATCGGTCATCATGGTGCGTATATGCGGTTGAGGACCTGCGAAGTATGCTTCTATTACATGATCGTTCGAGGGAAAAAATCATTCCGATACCATCTTCCTTAAGTGTGTCCTTTCAAGTGGTCCGCTGAATGGTTGTCCCGGAACTGTTCGCATTGTGTACAGTGTAAGAGTATACTGAGCAGTTTGCAGGATATCTAATATAGCTGTACGGGACTCAGGGTCCACAATGGTTGTCCCCATTACAAGACTATGCAATAAGACGAGTGAATTCCATTCCATTGCCTTGGGCTCACAATCTTCGGAGATGGGAGGGAGACCTTTTGTTCGCACTATTTGATCAAGTACTAGGGCGACCGCTGCTAATTGTGTTGGCATCTGCCCTCTTTCAATCAACTGATGTTCATTTCCTTGATCTCCGACCTGGTTTAGTTTGCCGGGAAGTATTGGCAGTTGGGTTGGAACTTGATGTACCTCCACGGGACTGGTGGGCAGTGGAACCTGATCCAGACTGCCGACATCTACCCCTGGTGGAAGTGCGTGTGGACGGCTGCTGGGAGTTCAGCACAGTCGCAGTCGCAGTCCCGGTCGAAGGAGACTGGGAGGACGGAGGGGCCGTCGTGGAGTCAGTGAGAGCTTCATATTGACGTATATTTCGCTCCAACCCCATCATAGCTTTCTGAATCTCTTCTTGAGCCAGCATGTGATTCTGCATCTTCATCATCTTCTTGTGGCTGTATGCTTTGACTAATGCCCTGTGTAATTTATGCAACGTTTTACCAGATTCTTCGCGTTGGCAGTCAATCGTTCCGTCCTCATTCACAAGTCTCATGAATGCATTGATGAGGATCAAGCAATCCTGTAGTCCCTCGAAGTCGCAGATGGCTTCCAGGAGGTCCCTGTTGGTAAACAAGTCTCCATAGTTTGTAAGCACAACGTTCCGAGCCCGATCGCCCAGGGTCCTGTATTCATGCGAGTATTTCTTCTGGCGTTTCATTCTTGCTTTGACACCGTGATTCCTTCCCTTGACGGGCGTTGCAAGGCACCCTCCCATGTCTGATGATGCTTGTAGTCTCCGCGAAGAAAAGTAGTTCGGGAAGATGGTTGGAAAAAGTCGTCCCTCAAGAGTTGTGTGAGAGTGAAGACAAGTGAAGTCGCAGCCCATATTAACTGAGTCTGGCTCAGAATCGGTATCGTAGACTCAGCGTCTGTCTATATGTATCCCGTACCTCTCTTGTCCCGGTGGCAAATAAAAAGACCCACGGCTGCATGACCCCCCGACCGTGCTTTGCCTTTTGTAGAGAACGCTCACCCATTTCCCTCACTCGACACGTGTCGATTTTGCCACCCGAAATGGAGGATGCGGCTCTGATGCGATACTCTCCAATCTTGCTTTTCATGCGCCTCCTTCCAGTTTGGTTCTGTGGCTGTCATGAGTTCAGATAGTTTCAGTCGAGGATCTGAAATCTAGAAATCACAAATTCTGACAAGCGATTGCGTCATGTGACCATCATTCTCGACTGTTTGCGTTGACGTCAAGAGATTCTTTTGCTTTCTTTAGCAACTTTGCCCGATGACTCTCTGGTTCCTCGCATCAAAGGAAGCAGCACAGGACAAACCCATCCACACGAACCGTACCGAAAACGCTACAACGAGACGGACATTCGCATGTTTTCGGTTAACGCAACGAGACTATTTTGCTTTCGTTAGCGTTGTCGCTCAGCCTATTTTCGGTCTTCGCAATGCAGGAAGGAGCTCAGAACAAAAAGAAATGCACAAGAGAACTGCGGAAAACGCCACAACGACATCATCGCTTTGTAAATTGAGCTTTTAGTCTCTACTGTTATCGCTTCACATCGTTTGACTCTGGTGAATAAGCCAAGGTCCACGAGGACACCGTCTCGGCCCATGTAGAGACTGTTCTTTCGTTGTCTATGTGGCTTGACGTTTTTGGTTCTCGTAGAAGAAGGCGGCCCAAGCTTCAGCGAAAGATGAAACGTGTGGGAAATGCCTCCGCACCTGCATCTCTCAGCTCCTTCAATTCGACTGAACCTTGAACCGAAACCATTTAGTTGGTGAAAGTAGAGCAAATGTGTGTAATCTGTTGAGTACGTGCATGGCTAATTAATATCATGATACATCAATTCCTGATCCCGTCACGCGTTTGCAGCAGCGGGGAATAATGGGAGGATGGGGTCGTAAATAGCGCGTTTCGTGATAAAAGAGGTCGTAAAAGTAGGGTATGAAGAGCGAGAGAGAGGGAGAGAGAGAGAGAGGAAGAGAGGTGGCAGACCGACCGAACGGATGCCTCGCATCGCCAGCCGCTCTTAGAAACCTCCCAGGCAGCCTTCATCGTCGTTTGTCGATCCGAAGCCAGAGGATGGACCACACAACGCACTTGTCCAACACGAAGTCCTTAGCTCCGTGTCTGTCGAAACTGGTGATCTAGACTTATCAGAAGAATTCGTCCGTGTCTTCTTCTTCTTCAGCTTCAACTTCGGAGCAAAGAACATCGGCGGTGGGCATATCTGTGCTTCTTCCTCGGGCGGTGGTGATGGTGTTTCGGGGGCATATGTATCGGGTGATTGGATGGAATCGGTGTTGAGATATTCGAGAGATCGACGAGAGAAGCTACCGTGGGGTAACCAACTTGCCATTTTATCGTCGACGGGTGACATTGAGAGGTAGTTGAATGTCATTTCAAGAGTCGAGCCGGTTGTCTCGTCGCCGGATGAGGCAGCACAGTGCTCTGCCGATGAGGGTCGAGGCAGAGGAAGGGCTGGAGAGATTTCGGCATGGAGATCAGAGGTTGTGGCGGAGAATGTGGATGCTAGAGAAGGTGTATCAGAGATGATGGCTTCTTCTTCTTCTTCAGGGCAGAGGTGAGAGAGCGTGAATGTGGTTGGTGATTCACATTGGAAAGAAATGAGTTCGATCTGTGAGTGAGGCGACGATGAACGAGACAAGGGGAGGATCGGGGTTGGTGATGGTGTAGGGGTTGATAATGATGATATGTGGTCCTGATTCGGTGCGGCGGTGTCTCTTGGCGGGGAGATTCGGGCGACAGACGCAGACATCTTCCTGCGATCAAGCCAGTCTTCCCAACAATCGTCCGAGGGAGTAGAAACGGAGACGATGGGAACGTGGATCTCGTTGGTGGAGTCGATAAATGGCGCACAGAAACGGGAGGGTGCAGAACGGATGTCGACTGTCGGGACCTCGATATCCTCTTCCTCTTGCCCTTCCTCCTCCTCCGGTTGTCCATACTCCTCATCGTCTTCCGCCTCCTCCTCTTCTACATCCTCATCGTCTTCCGCCTCCGCCTCCTCCTCTTCATCTTCAACCATCCTCGACCCTCTTGCCGGTAATGAGCAGCTTCTTTCCTCAGCCGACGGTGGTTCCAACGGAGATCGATCATAATCGACAGATGAGTACGTCGGGTACATTGAGCATAAGCCTGCATCTGAGCCAGATGGGAAATGAACTCGGACTCGTCTTCGAGTCATGGTCATTAGTAATCTGCTGGTCTCATAACCTCGTGGTGCGGTTATGCAGAGATCGGACGTTGTGCTGGGTTGGCGGGAGGAGTTTGTTGATGTGGCGCCGGTGGTAGAAGTGGAAGCGGAAGATGAAGTGGAAATGGGTGAATCGCAGCAAGAACCCTTACTAGCCGTCGGTGAGTCAGAAATAGATTTATACCACTGCCAATGACAGAGCTCGATCTCAACCCAATCTTCGTTGCCCCAGATCGTCGGTGAGGAAGGCGATGGGGGTGTGACCGAGGCGACGTCGACATCGAGGTGGAGTTGCGACAGGACAGGAGTTCGAGAAGGAGGTTGTAACATTCCTTTCAGGATGTACTCCTCGGGACCTTCTCCGAACTCAAGATCAATATCAAGCGGGGGTTTTGCTACTGCCTCTACTGCTGTTTCCGAGTCGACTTGATTATTGGGTGAGGATTCCGATGAATGTTCCGCTTTCGCTTCCGCCTCTGTTGCCGATTTCATATCGCCTTGCATTTCTACATCCATCACTGCCACCTGTCCACACCTAGAGCTCTCAAGACGATCCTTAGCAAGGAACTTGTTCCGAAGACCCTGGAAATCTTGTTCGAGTCCAGTATCCTCGGCTTCCTCCTCCTCCGCCTCCGCCTCCGCCTCCACAGCGCCATGGCCCTCCACAGCGCCATGGGCAAGATAGCCGTAACCGTCGGCTTCATTCTGTTCATCACCGTCTTCGTAATTGACATCTTCGTCATCACTGAAGAACGTCGCCGCATGCGTATGCGGGGGTGAGTGTGTATGGTACGCGACGAGTGTACTCCCACTGCTTGAGTTGGAGGAAGCGCTATTCCTCCTGGTTGACGGTGCTGAAGCTGCCGCTATTCGTGCATCCGGATCACCCTCCGCATCGCTATCCGCAACGACGTCGATGTCAACGTCAATCGGAAGCAGAGAAAGCGCCCGAATGACGAGACACGATTTCGTCGGTTTGGGAGCGAGGGCAGAGGGTTGAAGAGGGTGGTAAGGGAGTTCGATTGGTGCTCCTTCTTCTTCTTCGTCTGCTTCCTCGTCTTGATCTTGGTCGTGGTCGTGGTCGTGGTCGTCTTCTGCTTCCTCTTCCTCTTCCTCTTCCTCTTCTCCGTCTTCGTCATCGTGGTCAAACTGCATCTCCATGTCTTCGACCTCGGACCCCTCCGCAGCGGAAAGATCCATCTCGGGTGAGTGGAGATGAAGGTAATCTTGCTTTTGTTTTTGAGTTTCCATTCGGGGATCTGTGGCTAAGTCTGGATCGGGATGGTCGGCTTCGACCTCGTCCGTTAATGACAACGACGACGAAGAAGATGATGAGAAGGCGTTCGACGACATGGTTGTACGGGCGGTGCTGGTGATAGTGATGAGTTATAATGATGAGGTGATGTGGTGAGGTTATAATGACGGGTTCAAGTGGTGAGATGATAGTGATGCGATGGGATGGAATGGAATGGGATGAAGGTCCGATTGGACGACTGGACTGGATGTTATATGTCCTTGTCCTCGTCTCTGTCGGGTGATGAGAGATATCCGAAAGTCGAAATTCGAAAGGCGAGATTCCGAGTGTATCAAGATTAACGATCTATCAGATTGGATTGAGTACGATCCAAGAGAGATAGAATGTGCTGGGATGCGAAGACGTGTGGTGTGTATGGGGATAGGGGTCGGACTTATGTGATGAACGACCGATGCGGGATCTCGTCAGCGTGAAGCCGAGGAGTACGTGGTTGGACTGAGTATTGAGATGTCAAGTAGTGTTTGGTGAGATGTCGAGTGTTGAGCGGTGATTAGTGAGTGGCGAGGTGAGTGGTGAGTGGTGAGTGGTATAACACTTTGTCAATTCATTTCAGATGCGTTTTTCGATCCGAGGACGACTCTGCTCCGCTCCAAAGCGACGCTACGATGCGATACGGTGGCGATACGACACCGGGTTGATATGATCTGGTGAGACCAAATTGGGGGGGGGGGGGGGTTACCCGTCCGTCGTTTACGTCCAAGTGAAATGGGAAAAAAAGGTTTCGTTTCGTTGTCGGGAGTTTCCGAAGGCGAGGTGAGCGAAACGTCCAACCCAAAAAAAGAAGAAGTAATAGTTGAAAAGTTGTAACCTTGAAGAAGATTGTACCGATATATATATATATATATAATACGGGTTCGAATACGGGGGGGGCAAGGGGTTATACCACCTCGTGCAAGAGTTCGAGTTCGAGGTCCATCTTGGGAGTGAGGGAGTGAACGAGTACGGGAGGAAGGGGGTTCGTTCGATGATAAGGTGGATTGGATTAGATCGGATCGGGGTGGGATGATAGCGATGTGATAATTGATAATGTTCTTTTGTCGTCTGTCTCCTTGTTCTTATGATTAAGACTCTTTGACCATTCACTTGATGACAGCTGTGGTGGTGGCAACGAGAACGAGAACGAGAACGAGCAATAACGATCGGCGATCGGTGATCCGTTAAACGATCCTGACGACAGTTAATCTAATACGATGACGACGAATCAAGAACCGGACGACGACGGCGAGAGAGAGGCCCAGCCGTACTCGGAAGACCGTGGCGTTCGCGTTCGCAATAACGGGGGGCGAGGCGAGACGAGATGATGCAGAGAAGCTGTACCAGTCCAGTGATCGGCGAGTAAGTCGATCAATCAATCGATGATTTTATGGGATGGGATGGGATGGGATGGAATGGGCCCGATATCGAGTAGCCGATAAGAACCGGAAGAAGAAGAAGAAGAAGAAGGGGGGGGGGCGGGGGACGGGCGGGGACGGGGCACGACTGAAGAGCGAAAATGAGAACGAAGTAGACACGATGAAAGAAAGGCTGGGAAGAAAAGATACGAAGTTACCAGTCAGACATAAGAAGGCAAGAAGCAGGCCACGCCAGACCAGGCCACCACCATCCGATGATTCCAAACGACCCCTTGGCCCCCCCCCCCCCCCTAATTGATTCGCCCGTCTCCTATAGCCCCCCCTAAGCCCGTCAAAGCCCTTGGCAAGTGAACCTCCCAACAGGGGCCAGGGGGGGGGTGTGTTCAAGAAAGCGTGCAAAGAGGCGGAGGAGGAGGAGGAGGAGGAAGGGGGGAACGACGAAGGTCGAAACGAAAACAAGAGCGACGGTTGCAATACCACGTGAAACATGCGATAAAACATATTCAGACGAATTCCCCCTCCTATTTCGCTTCTCCCTGCTCGACTTCCGAATCCAATCCAAATCCAAATCCAATCCAATCAAAATCGGATTATTATCCCCCCCCCATCCTCCTTTTTAAACCCCACTTGCCCCTGTTTTCCGTCGCCCTGGTTTTCCATTGCAGCCCTCCGCGGGTGGGTCTATTTTTTGGAGTTGCGTGGGGGGTGGGGTGGGGTGGGGGGTGCCCTGCCCGTCTGCGCACCGAGATTTCTTTCACGTGGGTTCGATGGCATCGCTGGTTGACAGCGTCACGGTGGCTCAGCTTACCTCAGCTCAGCTCACCTCAGCTCAGCCCCTTTTCGTCATCATCGGTCGGTGAAATGCCATCCTTTGACTTTCTCACATGTGGTCTTCCTGATACCTGCTAGAAGGCCAACCAACCACCCTTCAGACCTCGTTCCTCTTTCATCTTCTTTGCAAGGCACAATCCTAACCTGCGGAGCAGCCCTTCTATACAATCATCAAAGGTATATCCACCTAGCATCATCACCAAAGGTTCCGCCCCGCCCCCCCCCCCCCAATTGTCGCTTTCGAGGCCTGTAATTCACTGTTCGATGGGGATTTTCACATCCTTTCCACTTGTGCAAGATACCGCTCAGTTCCCTTTTCTATGTGTGTCCGGTTTGATCATGTCTGAGAGTCGGAGCCGGGGGGTCTTGTACAGTCCCTCCCCATCGTGGAACTTGACCATCTCCACAAGCTTACTTATGAGACAGAGTTTGAGCGTCGCGATTTTTGGATGACACTCTCCTGGAAGATTCCTCCACCCTACCTCTTTTTTAATGCCGTTCCGAGTGTCTCATTATGGGAAAATATGACGGATAACAAATCAGCTATTCGTTTCCCCTCCGTAGTACCGTCATCCAATCGAACAGCTTCATTATTGGCCCTGAGGGGGTTGAGGGGGGTGCGAAGTCGCGTCCTGCCATACCTGTTGTATCTTCTTGCTATCAACCGGTTCATTTTGAACTGTTCTGCAAGTGTCAAGTGTCGGTTGGGTAAAAAAAATACCCAGTCAGTTGAATTCCTGCTTGTTGTCTTGTGGGTTTAAGTCTCGCGGTCCTGTCTCTCGTGGATGTGTCAGAAAAGTCAAAGGCAGCCATCTCTTTCGCGCTGGACATTATCACTTCCGACTAAAAGAGTGAGCGTCTTATGTACATATACGGTTGCCTTTTGATTGTATGGTCAGCAGTGCTCTTGACCGTCCATATGACTAACCCCCCACCCCCCCCCCCTCTCTGACTCATTTGTTATCAAAAGCCACGTCCAGAGCTTGGCTTGTACTGCCTCCTGCCTCGCCCTGGTCAATCACCACTTATGCACCTGACCACAACCCACTAGCTTGATTTGACAACAGTGAGCCGACATCCTCCTTGGCCCTCTTTTGTGATTATGAACCCTTTCAAAAACCTTGGCCTGGCACTGCCTTCTATTCTTCCGTGTCTGATACCGCGAACCAGGAAGAAATGGCTTATCTGCATCGTCTGCTTATCTGCTTTCTCTCCTGCCTCTGCGTTTTTCGTCGTCGTTTTTGTGCTTTCGGGTTGGGTTCCCTTTCTTTAGTCACCTCCGTTCGGGAGGACCCCCTTTTCCATCCCGGCAACGACGGGGTTTGGTTTGCGGGCTTGAAGGAAAGAGAAATAGCGATGAGGATGGGTTATCATAGAGGGGGGTTGGAAGGCGACTTAAAACTATCACAGAGGCTTTGGGTCTGCATTCTCCCCGTGCAATCATCGTGTGGGAGAAGGAGGGGGGGGGGGAAGGCGGGGCGCTGCTGCAAGATTGAGCCGACGAGAAATCGGCTTTCATCGATTTTAGACGCAGTAAACGCTGGAACGCAGGTGGATAGGGTATGTGTGTGATAAGGAGTATATATATCATACAAGACGATGAGTGAAAGAAGATAGAACGTCGAGAGGGAAGATCAAGAAGAGAGGACCAGAATGTGAAGAGAGGTAGAGCATGATTGATGCCGGTGAAGGAGGCGGATCAAGGGAAAAGGTAAAATATCGATGACATCGCCAGGGGAGGTATCTGTTTATTCTTCTCTCCGGCGCCGTGTCCCTTCGTTCCTCGAAACTCGAAACTCGTCTAGTGAGGTGTCGGCTTGTGGCCGTCGACGTACCTATTATATGCGAACACCAAAAAAAAAAAAGAGAGAGCAGAATCATGGCACATGAGCATGAGCACGGATGGTTCGCAGTCGATTGGGGATGGCACAGGGAGGCAGGACACTCACATATTCCTTGTCGCTGATGGGATTGTCGCAACCATTCCTTCCAAGTCCTTTGTTAACTTGACTTGGCAGCCTAGTCTTGAGCTGTGGGTCGCGTAAGTTGGGAAAAGTAAGACAACACGTCCAACGAGGAAAGGGTGAAGATATGTCAGCGGGAGCACAGAGCCTCGCCGTTCGAATTTGTACTCACGTATCTGTCAAACCGTACGCCAGATCCAACATATCATTCTCGTCATCTTCCGGTTCTTCGAGTTTATCGTAATGTTCCGGGTCGAGTACGACGTGGCATGTTGAGCAGGCAATGGATCCCTCGCATGCGCCTGGTAATTTTAGAGTCGCCACATCATCCAGCGAGAAAGAGGAACGTTGAACGTAGAACGTTAGCGTTAGCGTCAGCGTCAGCGTCGCCAACCATCGATATGGGGATAACCGTGGAGGTAAAGACGCGATAACTTACCTTCAAGATCCACGTCGTACTCGTGTGCCAGCGAGAGAAGATCGTCCCCTTCATTCCCTTCAACTTCTTTCACCAACTCTCCCTTGGAATCTCGAAATGTGAATTTGATTCTGCGATAATAGGAACCGGAAGCGCGATATGTTAGGATCTTTCGTTTCTTTTCGGGGGCACTGAAAGGGAAGTGAGGGAGCGTCGCTCTGGAAGACAGAGGAGGAAGTCTCAAGTGTGGAAGGAGGTGCCTAGGACGCGGAGACGGGGAGGGAGAGAAGGAGCGGGAAACTCACCCAGTTCCGGGCTCAGGCCGCGTGATGTCGCCATGTCGAGCAACTACGCAACATCATTTCAGTAAGATTAGACAATGCAATCCGTACGTATGTCGTTCCCAACCTTCCTTTCCAATTCTTCATTTCCTTCTCTATACACCGCATGAATTGACTCACTTGCAGAACTCTGAATCCCTCTCCTTACATTCAGGCACTCCATAGATCCTTGACCCCTTCTCATACTTGCGGGAAACCGTCTCGGGAAGGTCACTGCTGATCGAAGAAGACGAGAAGAGGAGGCCGCGAAAGAGGAAGACATGATGGGCGAAGCGTGGGTGTTTATCGGTCTCTAGGTGGTTTCTGGGATCGGGTGAGGAGAAGATTGTAGTTGCGTGTTTGCGTCTGCTTCGGAAGAAAGAAAGCAATGAAGAAAAAGACAGGATCGTCAAGAGAGATTTAGCTCAAGTCACCTGCGACTCGTATTATACATGCCGATTTTGATTCCGAATATCTATCCGCTTCTGCTACCTACGTCCGACGCCGTCCTCGCGTTTCTCTCGCTGTATCTGTTGCCTCAACCGTATGAGCCTGCAGGAGCCGATGGAGACCCCCGTTCGTCTCGCACCCCCTTACACCACACCTAAATACAGGTGTCTTCTTTGTGTTTGGTTCGCATTGTTGCAGCCTCACCTTCTTCATTCTTCCAGGTCCACGCTAAACAGAATTTAGAAAAAATAACAAGGCCAAAGACAAACTAAACTCACCTGTATATCCTTTGATCGTTTTTTATATCTCCTTTTATCCGTTCTCTGTGCCAATGCCTGTTGTTGTCTCTATTCCTGGTATGTGTGTGTCAGTCTGATTCTAAATCTTTGATCTTGCAAGTTTTTGTTGTCAGGAATCGCGTTATCGGGGATGAGTGTATTTGTTTCGATCTGAATGCTCTGGTTTGCATCCGAAGTAGTGGACCACGTAGACCGATGATCGTCAGCAAGGGGGGCAGGAGCGGAGGGGGAGACGAGGTGGCTGTGCCTGCTACTGCTGCTGTGGATGATGATGGTGATGATGATGATGATGATGGTGGTGATGGTTGTTTACCATTAGGCAGTCCTGGATTGGTCGACTAGATTCGGTCCGGGTGCTGTGATTGAGGGTTCCACCCGACGGAGGACCGAGAATGCCCCAATTTGCCGTTGGGATGGGGCAAAAAGGAAAGAACCTCCGCCTGCGCGAGAGACAGCGGGAGCCGAGAGCCGAAATCACCACCCCCGGTTCTGTTTACGTAATACTATGGCTACGGCGGGTGGCTTGACCCTATTGCGCCACTGTGTCATCCTCGTCGTTCGTCCTTTCCTGGCTGAATCACTCATCTCACCTAGTCACCTACCTGTTCAGTGACTTTCTTCGCACAGCATACCAGTTGTAGACCCTAACAGATCATCCAGGTAAAAAAGTGGCCCCTCAGACAGAGAGAGAGAAGGTGGGGAGGGAGGTTGCACATCACGGACGATGACACGAACAACTATCAATCAGTTAACATTATTGCCAAATCACCAACGCCCCCTTGCTTGCGGTTGACAAGAACGTGATACACTATGATTTCGTCCAGATTGTAGCCCAATTTTATGTCACACAGATTTTACCTTTGCTAGAATCTGGTTCAATCGCTCAGATCGCGATCGATGTCTTCCTCTATCCTCGACATTCTTCGTCGAAGAACTGGACGTGTCGATAGTTTGGGTCTCTCAAACCTCAAGTGAAGTGAAAGAAAGACATACTTGCACGATAACGGAACGGAGACTGGAATAATCACCAGAGTCGAAAGAGGGAAAATTCGAAATCCACATAAACAAAACATATTCTTTTCGACCAGGTAAACCAGATAGCTATTACAAACGCGTGAGGGGCATGTTTTCTTTCATAGGTTTGAGTTGAATTAACCTTCTTCCATCATCTACTTTCATTACTGGCACACTCTCCCGACTTCAGGGCTGAGCACGAGGATAAGGGGAGGATAATAGACCGGATCGAACGGTTGATGCAGGAAGTTATCGTATCATGCCGCAAGGCGAGGAGGAGTATGAGAAACGCTCGGAAATTAAGCAGAGTCGTTGTCATCTCGGATGACACCGACAATCTTTCCATCATCTCCGACAGCGACATTTCGCTTCTTTCGAGAGTAGAATGGTGGGTAATTCGAGTTGTAGATCTCGTCGAGTTCTTCAAGGGTTCGTCTGGGAGGGAAGCGAGCGAAAGAGCCAATTGAGGGTTAGTCACAAACTCAAAGGGAGAGAGTATCGGAAGACCGTGGCAAAAAAGAAAAGGCTCACCCTTGAGTCTCGACACCGAAGAACCACCAGCAAGCAGCCTCGACGGCGTCCCAGGCAACGAAGACATCTGCAGAAGAGGAAGGTGAAACAAATGGGTTCAGTTTTTCCGATCTCGTTAGACGGACACTGACCAGAGATGTGGTCAACTCACAGATATAGTTGTTGCCCATGTTTTGGAGAGCGATGGGACCTGCATATGTGTTGATGAAACCGATCAAGTTGACCAAGACACCGGACAAAGCCATACCCTTTGCTCGAGCTGTGGTTTCCAGATTCTCGGTGGGATAGACACCCTGGAGAGGAGTGTAGGAGAATGAATAGACGGCACCGAAGAGGAAGTTGAAGGCGACACCGGCTTGACCCAGTGCTTTGTTCGGGTTGATGACATTGCCGGCGGCGTCGACGGGCTGAAAGGAATCGGTGGAAAAGAGGAGGGATTAGTTCATCTGGAATTGAGAGAAATGCAGGGCACAGGGGTTGGGGGGACTTGACTTGGGGGAACTCACCTGTCTAGCCCAGAAAGTTGAGCAAAGACCGTTGCCGAGCAAACAGAAACAAAGACCGATTGTACCGAAGGTGAGTGTCTTGACACGGGGCAACTTGGAATCAGACAAAAAGGCAGCGACGACGGCGCAAAATGCGGAAAGGAAAGAACCGGCCAGGTTGAGACCGAGGATGGTCTGAGGGGACGTGTAACCCAAGTTGTTGTAGATGACGTTCTGGAAGTAACCGAGACCGTTTCCAGAGAACTGGCCGAAAACCGAGATCATCATGACCATAAGGAACCTCCATCGAGCGTTCTTGGTTCGGAAAAGAGCCCTGTAGTCCCACCATCGCTTGTCGGAACCGTCAAGGGCGATGTTCTCCTGGAATTCTTCGAATTCGAGCTTGACAATAGCACTGTTGGGGTCACCGTTTCCGTGATACTTGACAAGCCATTTGTACGCTTCCTCGGTCCTACCGTTCTGCATGAGCCATCGAGGGCTGAGGGGATATGGGATTTTGAGATTCGGGGTCAGCGGACGTGAATGAACAAACCCAACTAATGAAGTTATTGCGAGAATCATCACACTAACCTTTCTGGGCAGGTCCAACACAGGAGTGCGACGGATGCACCGTAGACACCCTGGAAGAGGAATGGGATTCGGAAAGACCAAGTGGACTGGATGTAATTGCAACCGAAGGCTAAACAATCATCACAAAAGCGGTCAGTCTTGCTGACACTTTACCGCTCGAAGACGCCAGAATACTTAATACTCACTGATCGCCGCAGCCGGAATACTTCCGCCGAACCAACCACAGTTGTAGACACCGACGAACTTTCCTCTCCAGTGCGGTGGGGCGATCTCGACACAAAGAGCAGGCGCGCCGACGGTCATGATGGCAATACCGAAACCGAGGACGAATCGACCTCCGATAATTTGTTCGAGGCTGTGTGCGGTAGTGACGACGATGCAACCGACGAGAATGACGATACCACCGCAGAACATACCCATACGACGACCCCATCGATCGGCGATAGGACCGGCGAACCAAGGACCAATAAGACCTCCAACCGAGTACATAGAGAAGATGAGGGAGATATCTTGACCGGTCGTACCGATCTTGAAGTATTCCTGGTACTGCACCATGGGGGAGATACCGGAGAACAAGGAACCATCGTAACCGTTGGTGCATGCACCGAGGAAGGTGATGAAAGCGGTCCAAATCAAGATCGCGGACGCTCGGGAACGCCAGTTGATCGGGGACGTCCTGATCGCATGCTCATACGCTGCGTTTCGGACCGATCGGATCTTGTCGGCGGCGGCGGCTGCTTCGGACGCACTGAGCTCGTGAAGGTTGATCTTGGGGACATCATACAGACCTCCCTCCTTGAAATCATTGTGGAGGATAGGATCCTTCTTCTCATCGAGATTCGGCGAGACTGACATGGTGAGTCGGATGTAAGATGGCGCAACCGCGAGTTTAGAGGAAGTCGGGGTGCTGGTCAGCGGTTAGATTCTTCGATCGCGTCCTCGGACTGAGGGAGACGAAAAGATATGGGCTGATCGTCGGAGATTGCCGACGAAAGTCCAAGAGGGAAAGCGATTCGGGAAGTATCCGGTTGTCTTGAATGTTTTTGAAACTGGGAACAGGCAAGATGTGTGGAGAACTGGGGGCCTTATCATCTTGTGTCGAAAGGATGTGTCTCTATATATACACAAATTCACATACCAACACCGATTTCCACACTCTTCATCTTGTGTGCCTCTCCTTAGAGCCTTAATCTCATCAGTACCTGGAGCTGGAAAGAGACCGAAGAAAGAAACGCCAAGGTGAGAAAGGATAAACCGACAGTACGCGACGGTATGGTTGGCTCAAAAAGTATACACACCAAAGTACATACAGTTGAAAGAGTATCTCCGAGCCCCTCCTTTTCGGGGGATGGTCTTTGTCGCTCCGTCTTCAGTCGGTCCCGATTTCAGCTCACTGTATCTCACATCCGTTCTCTTGACATTTCTCCTTCTTCTCCATGTCTCTGCCACTTGGACATTCCCGTCCCGTCCTGGTCGTGAGCTGTCTTGTGCGGGTACTCCAATCCGAATCACAAATCTCCATCTGCCTTTCTCGCTTACACCATCGCCGCTTCCCTTCTCCTTTGACCAGATCCACGAGGAGTGTCCAACCCCGGATTTTCTCCACAAACCCCGGCACCCCCACGGGAATGTACCGTATCACCCTATCATCCTTCGCACGCAGCGCTTCCCAGGTCATTGGGTGTTCCTAACAGGGGCCCCTCCCTACATTGGGTCGCGTCGTGTCTCCTTTTTTTTTTTCCTTGCAGTTGTGCTCTGCTATGTTCATTCATACGCTCTGTGCGGTTATGCCTTGACTTGATTATTCTCGGTGTTATGTTGTTTTTGTCTTCGATCTGATCAATATGCACCCAATCAATAATTGTTCCGGGGTAACTCCATTTGGGATTGGAGGGAAGACTCCATGCGGCGTTCCCGCCTTCCTTCGTCCCTTTGACCACCTCACACCTCGCTTAGCGCGATCTCGATGCTGAATTCTTGCTTTCTCAACTGGATTTTTCCGCGTGCTCCCCCCCTGCTCTTGGATGGCCTGACTCCATGAAGGGGGGCTGGTCGGAACCTGTTTGGCTGTACAGCGGATGTCTCAATGATGGTCCCCCTGTGATGGTGTTCACCTGTCCATGTTGTGCAGCATCGTACAGTACATTCCCCCACCGGATTCGCCACATGTGATTGTGATTACCGCCACCGCCTCTTCCCATCACGGCGAGGGTGAGTGATTGATTGAATGATGGAAACCTTCAGGAACGAGGAACGGGGTCAAGTTGGAAAGAGGAGATGTCCGGGGTTCCGCTGGTTACATCACGCTGTGATCACGGAGCCTCCCCGGATTAATCACGGAGAAACCAGCCCTCTGGTCTCCTCCCCCCCCCCTTGGCCAAACCCGCGCGCCCACCTTAGCCAATCCTATCGTTCCTGGGTCAATTGCGATCGGTGTTTTCTCTTATCCCCATCCGACACATCGCAATGATCAGTCCAATTACATTAAAACTCCTCGAAATGACATAGCCATCCGATCTTTCGATAAGTTCAATTCACAAATGGCACATGGACACATTTCGCTGCTTCGGACGTCTCTGTGCACTAAAAGGAGTTTTGCTGTACCCCTGACCATCTCCTATTTTTGTTCAAAAGTTCATGATCTCTTCCTTGTCCCGCAGGTCATGTTGTGCTTCACAGTGCTCCTCCACTGGAATGAGCGAACTCCTTTGGGTTTTTCCGGCGCCGGAAAGTGCTTCTTTTAACACGGACAGGATGCCTGTACCGGAGAGCCTTTGTGAAAACAGGAGAACGAGCAAGATGACGGGAGGACTCCGAGACATAAGACACGATTCCACGGGGCTGTACTTAAGGGGAATGCAGAGGTGTTTGGGTACTAGCCCTCAAAGTTAGACTTTTGTCAGTCGCGTTCGAGTCTCGAGGGGGGGGGGGGGGACTTGGTCGGAGTTTTGTCGGTTTGCCATGGGTAGGTGGGGACGATGGCGACGATGGCGACGATGGGGGTGGCGCAAAGCAGGAATGGGATCTGTTGATCAACACCGTACATGTCAATCATTCATGGTCTGAAAATCGCGGATTGCAGCCACCTTCCGCGCGACATAACCCCGTCGGACTCGGACGACGGCATTTTCGACTTTCTTCTACTCACCTTTCAGCCTTTTTGTCTTGTCTTTGTCGTCTTCACGTGGAATTCCCTTCCTCCGTAAACACAACTACGCAAATGTCAAGAGGTTCGCGCAGGCTCTGTCTGATTGTGGACTGGTTGTCCATCACTTCACAACGCACTCAATGCAAAAATTGCAGCGTCCGGAGCGCCATCATTTTGACGATATCACCCAAAGGGACTAGTAGGAGGAAGCGAGAGAGAGTAGACATCTTTACTTGAGTTCGATAAAATCCGCGCTGATCCTATACGTCTTACTCTGCCGTTCTATTGCGTTCTTCTGATCATCTTCCAGGAATAGACCCGGTTTCCAGCCGCAAAGGAGCTTGTTTTCGTCCTTCTGAAGTCTCGTCACTTATCCGTATCTTCCTATCTGTGTCTACGATAACTTCATATTCATCCCATCCTCTCGAGACCTTCCGCTCTCTTCGGTTCCGCTCCCTAGTCTACAAGATATCTATCTTATCCGCTGATCAGCCAGAAACGGCGCGATGGCAGGCAGCTAAGTTGACATGACTCGTTGAATATGTTATCGAGTTGTCGGTTCCGAATTCGGCGGTCTCGGTCTTCTCGTCGGTCTTGAAGGCGGTCGTATTCTCACACGAGTATGTTCCGGCGATACCTTTGACGATACCGCTGCCAACGAAGAAGCAGAAGAAGAGAAGATGACATCCTCTGCGATATTCGATGCTGATGGTTCCAGAGGCAGTGCTTCATGTGATAGATCTGTAGGGAAAGCAGCGGCAGCTATGTCTTGAGGACGAAGAGGTAGAGATGAAGATCGGGGCTTGTATATCAAGACGAGGACCAGGCCGACAATGATGAGGATGAGTAGGAAGATGCATTTCCTACGCCCGGTGTTGCGTTGATAGCTGTGTAGGATAGCAAAAGAAGAAACGGGCAATCAGGATCCAGGTTCCCTTCCAACAACAAAGATAAAAAGGATGAAGAAAGAGCAAATTTCGATCTCACTTGGAAGCCTCCTTCAACTCCTCAACTGCGCCTTCCATATGCGTCGCCGTCTGTTGAACGTTGTACTCGACACAATCTAAAACGCTTCCCTGTTCAACTACGAGATTGCCCAGGTCACGGAAAAGATCCGCAAGGTCCGATATGGATTTGGCAATTTCGGTGATCTCGTGATCGCGCTGACGGATGGTGGATTCCATTCCGGAGTGGGATTGGGCTTGGAGCTGAGACTGTGAGAGCTGAGAATGTGACTGCGTGAAAGGAGAGGGGATGATCACGGTTTCCGTAGTGTCAGCCGCTATGCATTGGCTACTGCGTTTGCAAATGCGGTTGCGGTCATCTCGTGAGCCTTCAAGCAAGACTTACCGCCTGAATGTCATCTTGTAATTCGTCCAATCCATCCTTCCCTCTCAGCGTCAACGCTCCACTCGCAGCCAATAGATCCTTATTCTTGATGGCATGTCCCTGAAGCTGTTGCATATACACTCTCTGTTTCTTTCGGAACAGCGAGGACAAGTCCTGAAGTTTCGCGGCGAGTCCTCGTTGGACGTTACGTGCGGTTACCTGCTCGTTTGGGTCCCGGGAGGAAGTTCTGATGTTGGTGATCAGAGAATGAAGTCGGCGGAAGTCCTGTTGGTCGTTGGGTAGACAAGCATATATGTCAGCTCGGACTCTCTCTCTGACTTTTCTCTCTGTCTCTCTTTTTCTCTTCCCACCATGTCTTCTTCTATCCTCTTGTCACTGCCTGGCACCCCTCTTTTCCGCGTTGCATCTTCCTTCACGTCCACTTACCCGCGTAATATCTGCGGTCTGACTCTCAATCTCTCTTTCTTCAGCCGATCGATCTTTGAAACCGGGAAGGACATGTTTAGCATGCAACTTCTCGAGTGAGTTGATCTTGCTTCGTGCTCGAGTCAAGGTTTCTTCGATTTCGTCGGTTGTGTCGACCCTGTGAGGTTGGAGTAGATGGGTAGATGGGTGGAGGTGTGGATGGATTACAGACGGAGAGTGATAGGAGAGGGGTCGACGACGTCATGAAATGCATTCAAAAGAGGTTGTGGTAGATAGTGACGATGAGATGGGTGAGGGTGGAGCAAAATGTGCGTTTTCGTGTCAGCCGGAGGATATGACAATCAGGGAATAGCGTAACAGACAGAAAAAGGAAGAATCGGGATCGGTATACAACCGTGACCTATATCGACCGTTTCGTCCCTTTCCAAGCAATCCGTGGCCAAGGCCCCCTCACCATCTTCCAAGCTCACGCTCAATGACAATGTCCGGAAATATAGAACAGGGCAACGAACATACATGGGTGTCCCAGACTGACAGCAGTACACCAGTCCAGAACGTCCAACAGCAGCATCCAGTACGTCCACAAAACTCACCAACTCGGAGGTAATCCCTGTTTTCTCTTCCCTTTTCCCATCCTTCTCTGTCTATTTTCCCCTCCATCGTCTTCTGCCCCCTCATCATCTATATGCTCATCTTCGGCGCCGTCCAGCCGTATTCCACCCGTTCGAGAACCACCGCCGGACATCAACAGGCCTACTTGTTCTTCTTCATCTCCAATTCCACCATCACGTTGTTTCCTGCCTTTTCCTTTGGTCCTCGCCTTTGGCTTTCCATACCAGTACTCGTCTTCTCCATCCGCGTATGGAGATTTTGATGCCGAAGCAGAGGTATATTGCGACGTATCCCTGATCGATAAGAATAATAACGTCCGTGATCGCGTTATTAGTGAATCGAAGGGGATATCTGGGGATATGGGCAGATGTGATGTATTCGATTGATGTTGGGGGTGGGAAGGAGTGTACTGGGGTGGCTGGGATGGATGGAGTGGGTGAAGTTGATTGTTGGGATGCGGAGAGGGAGATGAGGAAGAGGGAGAAGAGGAGGAAGACGGTTGATAAGAGTTGAAATGGGTAGATGGCATGATGGACCGCAGTATCCAAAAGCGAGCAGCCGTAAGGAAGTCAGACTCGATAGAAGGTCTGCGATGGATTGGATTTCACACCTCGTCGGAAGAAGTAGAAGATAGAGAATAGGGATGGCAGACGGCTGGCGACACGCTCGTCTCGTCTTCGTGTTGGCTGTCCCTTACCAATTAGCCTCTATTCTTCCCTCTTTCAGAAATATGAACTCTGTTTAAGTGTACGAGGTAGTAAACGCGGGAATCTACCGACGAGGGGTCTTTTCAATAGGCATCTGGGGCTACTTAGAGGTCAGTGAGCCGTTGATGGTGTCCGTGATCCACGAACAAAGGTTGAAGTGAAGATAGATCCGAGTATATCCTGTCCCTCCACCGCCGCGGCTTTTGGGGGAGGGGGGGTTTCGTCATTGCGTTTTGGGACGGGGGTCTACAGCCAGTGCCGAGTTTTGGGGAAAAGATATTACGTAACAATGAACCCTCCGTGGCAAAGGGTTTTTCTTTTGGTCACAACTACCGCCCGTGTGCTTCGGGTCAGCTTTCCATTGAGCGGTCTTGGAACATGCATAACCTATTCAGTTTGAGGGTCTGCCGTTTTGCAATCATACATAGTGAGAAGACCCCTGAAATACACCCGTCAGGGCAGACCAACCGGAAGAGTGAAAGGAGACGGGTTTCGAGAGCCTGTTTTTCCAACAACAGTGCGAACCATCTTATGGATGAATAGCCCAACATTCATGAACAGCCCCCCCCCCCCCCAAGTTGAGAGATGTGCTGGTGATAAAATGGAGGGGGGGAATACAACTTGGACATCGTTGTCTCAATTGTAGGTTAATGACACCAGGAATGGTGAGGTTACAAACCGCTTCGGTGTGGGGGCCATTCGGCGAGTTGAAACGGCAATCTGTCTCGCATGTTCTTATCCCTATGCTAGAGGTGTTCATTAACCCTGAGAGAAAGCGTTGCATAGCAACCGAAAAAGCCGAATTGATCAAGTGAGGCTCCAGGTGGCAGCCAATTCTGCGCATTCCAACCCCAAAACTCTGCCGTTGCAGGTTTGCAAACCTTTCCGCAGATTTCTTAGACTTGGACCCATGAATCATGAGCAGCAAAAACTCTCTTCCAGTTTATTGATCCGCCGCAACTGTACATTGAAGATCACAATTGAAAATTCATAAGCTCACTTTACAAGTCAGTTGATCTTTTATAGTATATAGTGGATCCATTCTGTAATCGAGGCAAACCCATCCATCATCCCATCAACGGGTGATGTGCGACCGAGTCCGGTGCGGGGGATATTTGTTCAATTCAATTTAATCCCTTTTGACGCTGTGGTGATTTTACGTAACCTCTGGTATTATTTGCGGTGTTCCCTTTTATTTTTTGACTCTGCTTGGGGGAAGAGCGGGAGAGGGCGTTGACTTCCGTCTTGTCTTGCTAAGCTACCATAAGCGTTTCTAGGAAATGACTTTTGATGACAGATACGACAGATCGTCCATTGACAGATAAATTCAATGAGATCATCGACGGTCTAGCCAATTGGGTTGTCAAATATCACCTCATCGAAACGCTGACAGAACAACTCGCCTTGGGAGAATTGTGACACCCCACGATCGGTCTCCTCCACGATGTCACCCGCTACTCTCCTCTCCGCACCAACGGAGACCCCTCTCCCTCCTCAACACAAAATCACCATCCTCAAACGATCACTCTCGGACCTTGCTTTCTCGCAACGTAAATTCCTGAAGAAAACCCGAAAAGGAAAAGTCCAGAAAGTCCTACGAGAGCGATACTTGCGAGAAGATATCCCATGTGGTTATGAAGGATGCCTAGAATGTTCCGGCTTCCAAGGGTATAAGAGTGTTCTTCCTGATGTTGGATATACCGGGTATGTTCCTGCTGGTAGGAGGAGCTCAGGTGCAGGGAGATCAACCGATAAAGCCGCTGCTGCGGAAGCTGGTGCTGGACACTTCCTTGTCATCGATACCAACATCGTTCTCCATCAGATGGATCTCTTGATCTCTCTTCCACCTTCTATCCCTCTCATCATCCCTTCGACCGTTCTCTCAGAAGTCAGGCACAGGAGTCTTCCGCTCTATAATCGTCTAGATCAACTGATCGTCGACGAAGAGAAGAAAGTGTGGGTGTTCTGGAACGAGGAGAGGAAGGAGACTGCGACTAGGGTGGAGAGGGTGAAGAAAGTGGATGAAGAGGAAGGTGGTGGGGAGATGGAGGAAGACGAGGAGGCCAATCTGGAAGATGGAGATTGGGTTAGGGAAAGCGCGAATGATAGGAATGATCGAGGTTAGTGGTGCAATCGTTGTCCCGCAATTTGCGCCGTCACGAACCACCTTTACGTCGGACTAACAGTCACTACCTTCTCATTTGTTTATGATCACCCCGATTGCGCTCTCTCTAGCCATTCGACTCACGCTCTCATTCTATGCTTCCCATCTGAACTCTCTCCCGACCGACTCCACCACGACGGGATCACACCCATCTCTCATTCTTCTCTCTGACGATCGGAAGAATCGACAACTCGCCCATCAATCCGGACTCTCCGCCGTCTCTTGCCGAGAATACGTCGAAGGTCTTCCCGAGGTTGACAAAGTCCGACTAGCCGATCTGGTAGCATACACTATTACTGGTGAAGAAGAAGAAGCAGACGAAGCGATCCTATTGAGCAAAGGCTTGCAGAAGAAGAAGAACGTTTACCCAGACTATCTACCTCAAGCGACCTTGATTGCTGGGGTGAAGAACGGAAGGTTCCATCAAGGATACTTCAATGCGAATCAGTACAATTATCTAGAAGGAACTGTCAACATTCCTGGTCTGCCCAAGAGCGTTCTCTTAGTCGGGAGGGAGAGCATGAACCGAGCTGTGAATGGAGACGTCGTTGTCGTGCAACTGTTGCCCAAGGATCAGTGGAAGGCGCCTGGAGAGCAAGTCCTCGATCAGGATCTCGCTTTGAGGGATGATGATGCTGATGATGATGCGGAAGCTGAGGAAGAGGCGACAATTCAAGCAAAAGAAGCCAAGCTAATCGCACGAGAAGAGGCTGATGCCGTCGAAGTAGCGACGAAGAATATCAAAGAAGTTCAACCGACTGGTAAAGTGATTGGAATTATGAAACGAAACTGGAGAGCATACGTTTGTCATCTCGATCGAACCTCCCTCTCCGCTGCCGCTCTCACCTCTCTCTCTCAACAAACCGTCTTCGCCACACCACTCGACTCCAAACTCCCTCGTATTCGTCTTCGAACACGACAAGCCCCGACGCTGCTCGACCAAAAGTTCCTGGTCACCATCGACGCTTGGTCCGCACAGTCAAGATACCCTGAAGGTCATTTCGTTCGTGCATTGGGTAGAGTCGGTAGCAAAGAAGCAGAACAGGAGAGTCTTATGTTGGAATACGAGGTCCCTTACCGACCGTTCGGCAAGGCTATATTGGATTGCTTACCCGTTGAAGGAGACAAATGGGTTGTACCACCGAAAGATGACAACCACCCGGATTGGAGAGATCGAGAGGATTTGAGAGACTTGCTCATTTGCAGTATCGATCCTCCAGGATGTCAGGATATTGATGATGCTCTCCATGCCCGACCTTTACCGAACGGTAACATCGAGGCAGGTGTACATATCGCTGACGTATCCAACTTTGTGGGGTCCGATAACCCCATGGACTCCGAAGCGGCGTCTCGTGGAACGACGGTGTACTTGGTCGATAAACGAATTGACATGTTACCCGCTCTTCTCGGAACCAACTTGTGCTCCCTCCGGCCTTTTGTCGAACGACTGGCTTTCTCCGCTATCTGGGAACTCACTCCAGACGCTGAGATCGTTAATATTCGTTTCACAAAGTCTGTCATCGCATCCAAGGAGGCATTCACATACGCCGCTGCTCAGGCTAGAAAGGACAATCAGAAACTCCAAGATCCTTTGACGGAGAGCATTCGGATGTTGAACTCTCTTGCGATCAAACTCAAGGCGAAGCGAATGGCAGCAGGTGCACTCTCTCTTTCTTCACCGGAACTCAAGATCCATCTGGATACCAACGAAGGTGCCCCGGAGCCAATTGATGTCGAGCAAAAGCAACAGCTAGAGACCAACAGTCTCGTTGAGGAATTCATGCTTCTCGCAAATATCTCAGTGGCTGCAAAGATTCAGGAGGCTTACCCTCAGACGGCGGTATTGAGGCGACATATGCCACCACCCAAGACCAACTTTGAGACGCTCCAGGATATCTTGCAAAAACGTAAAGGGATGACATTAGATGTTTCGACCTCGAAAGCTCTGGCGGATTCGTTGGACAAATGTGTCGTGAGTATTGAACCCTTCTTGTCCTCGCCGCTGATTGCGGATCTTGACCGTCATGTTGCTCTTTACTAATGTTATCGCCCTTTTCCCCCTTTCCAGGAACCCTCCGAACCTGAGTTCAACACGCTCGTCCGAATTATGGCAACACGATGCATGCTTGCCGCCGAATACTTCTGTTCTGGCAGTGTCTCCAAAGAGACGTTTGGGCACTACGGTCTCGCTTCACCCATTTATACTCATTTCACCTCTCCCATTCGTCGATACGCCGACGTTCTTGCGCACCGACAATTGGCTGCCGCCATCGGATATACCTCATTACATCCGTCTCTGCAGTCCAAGGCGCATGTGGAACGTATCTTGTCTGTCGTAAACAAGCGACATAGGCTCGCTCAGATGGCTGGAAGAGCGAGTGTCGAGTTCTACGTCGGTCTGGCACTGAAAGCGAGGGAATCTCGAGCAGGCGCTTCTTCCGGTGGTTCAAGGGAGGAGGCGTTTGTCATCAGGGTGTTTAGGAACGGATTGGCTGTGTTTGTTTCCAAGTGAGCTTCCCCCCCCCCCCTACCTCTCTCTCGCGCGAGCACTTGTACGCTTCTTTCACACTGGATCGCTAACCACCCTTCGTTGTGACTTGTATAATAGACTTGGCCTTGAAGGCCTCATCACTTTCCAGAAGGAGACCCACACTTTCGACCCCGAAAACTATACACTCACGATCCCCACCTCAAATGGACAGACAGTCTCGGTCTCAGTCTTCGACAAGATCGAAGTTGATATTTCCATCGATACGGACAAGAACACACAGCGAGGCAAGGTCAAGATGGTGATGGCCTCACCTGCCAACTCGGAGGATTTGTAGATGCGATTGAGCCCGTCGTGGCATGTCGTCAATAAGAGAACATATACATACTGTCATGATCATCGTGCTTCCTGATGTACCCCTGAAGGTTGCAGCGCAACGGGATCTCGGAGAAAGCCAGGCTATTGCGCTAAACAGGTCTCATCAACTTATCTGAATGGCATACAAGGTTGAATACCTGAATCTAATATGTGGAGTTCGCTACAACGCAAGGACTACTGCTACAGCGATACTGTGTTCTCTACGGGTTGAGAGAAGGAGGCTCCGCCTGGGGAGTCAATCTAGCACCCCATCTTCGAGCGTTGTATTTGTCCACAATCGCTGAGTGAGCGGTGACTCTGTTATCCCAAACGACGACACTGCCTGGTTGGTGTCGGATTCGGACCTGGAAGTCAAGACCCTGCGCGATGTGATCACTGGAAGGATGATTAAGTTGAAAATTTGTCAGCGATTTCTTCCTTCCTCACTGTTCAGCTACTTGTTGACGAGGGGCCAATCATGGTGACTCACTATAATAGGTTCAGAATAGCATCCGACTCAGGCGTCTTCAGACCAACAATCTTTCTCGTGAACTGCTTGTTAACGAAGAGGGCCTTTTCGCCCGTGACAGGGTGTCGTCTCACGATCGGGTGTACGTTTTCGACCGGTTCTCGTCTGACAACTCCTCCTCGCTTACCGCCTCTGGAGTGTTCAGCCTGTGCGACTCCGGAGTGAACTGCCGAAAGCGTCTCGAGGTAAGCAGCAAATGACGGCGAGAGTCGCCTGTAAGCCTCAACTTGGGACGCGTAAGCGGTATCACCCCCTGTCGGAGGAGAGTCGAACATCCACAAGAAGGTCAATCCAGGAGGCTGCTTTTCATAGGTTACGTCAGAATGCCAGACGGTGGAGGTGAAATTGTCATCGTTTTCAAAGTTCAACACCGATTCGCTGTCTCGGTAGACCAGGTGGAAGTAGGGTCGATCCTTTGGGTGGGCACTAGTTGGGTGGATGTGAGGCCTTCCCCAAGTCGTCAAGAATTCATTAACGAGCCAGTCGGGGTCTGCTTCGAGGAAGTCGTCTTGACCGCGGAATGCCTAGAGATACAAAGAAAAACAATAACAGTAAATATGGTGGATAATATCAGACAGCATTGAAAGAATCCAACGCACCACTACGCCTCGCTGAGCGACCAAAAGCGCTAGCTGTTGTCGTCCCACATCGTCAAGCTTTACCAATGATACTCCTCTGACCTCAGTACCGAAATTAGGGCTGAGATCGTCCACGAGGGTTGCATTCTTCAAGAATGATCTGGGATCTTCGTGTGTAAGCGCTTTCAGACCCGGGTCTTCATGCTTAAAGTCCGTGAGAGGGGCGTACTTGACATCGTCAAACGTGGGCAAGTACACCCTGAATTTGGCGTCGGCGGCATCTCGTTTCTTTTGCTCTTCTGCGGATCTCTTGGGAGCATTGTTGTTCTGGTTTGTGCTGGTGGGAGGTGATTCCGGCCGAAGTTGGAGGGTGGCAAGGCCCTGTTGAACAGTGGAGGTGAGGGTGCTGGCAGACATGTTGGAACAACCTGGGCAACGTTTTCTTTGGTGGTAGGATTGGTGAAGAGGTGTGACCGATTGAGGGGACGAGCTCGTTTTCAGCAATGTTCAAGTATGAATTCGGATCGGTTTTTGCCTACCTTTATATCTTTTGACGTCTCCTCCTAGATTCACGGGTCATCGGCGATATCCGATATGAAGGGGAATCGTTTTTCGGCTTTGATCTGAGTCCCACAGTCGGCCGATCTCGTCTTCTGAAAAGACCGAGAGATGACCATCTCGATCTCGTCTCAGCCCCCACAATGAGGTGATAAAGGCACTATCCTGCTCCGGCTGACGCGGTGATGATGGTCGTGATCGTGATCCTTCTTTCTCATCTCGACTCCCATGGTGTGATCGCCAAGGGCTCACTCAATCTCAACTCGATCTCCTGCCGTTGTGCGCCCTGATGGCGCCATCCTCTGAGATATGATGTCGCCTTAGGTGGCGCGGACCGCGACCGAGTCGAAAGGACAGGCAAACAAGGGGAGGGGGAGGGCAATATGGCGTGCGAGGGGGGGGGGGGGGGGTTGGCGGGGCGGGGGGCGCGCGGTCAGCGCCTATTAACCCCCCCCCCCCCTCCCCCCCTTTCTTCTGAAGACTTCCCTAGGGCAAGAAGCCTACGCGACTTTGACCCATTAAAACGCGACCCCCAAGGCAGGAGAGGAGAGGGACGGGTTGCCTCATGTTCCCATCCTCAATGTGCAAAAGTTCACCCACCCGGCCCCCCCCCATCCCCATCCCAAGCGGGAAAAGGAGGAGGGGGTTCTCGTGCTGCTGCCCATACAATGTTACTGTCCACTACCCCCAGCCATTGTTCTTCCCCCCCTTCTGGACTTGCTGTCCTCTTTCGCCTTGCGTCTTCCCCCCCCTTGCCCTCGGGCCCAGGAGCCCACGAATGGTGAGGCACAGGAACTCACAGAGAACATATCACGCACGGAAAGATGAGCGGTGAACAATGGGGTTACTGTAGGTGGGGAATCAGAGGAGGAGGTGGAAAAGGCAGAGAGAGGCACTTCGCAAGGGGGCTTGGGGGGTTTAATGCTAATGCAGGGGAATGGGCAACGGGAGTTGTCAGTTAAGGATGAACAGGCGGAAGGGGAGAGGGGGCGGTTTCTACGCGCAATTGGATCTGGATGGCCCGCTACGGAGGGAACAGCGCCCGCGGTTGGGATGGCTAGGTGCAGCTGTTGATGTCCGCTCGGAGGCCCGTGCATCGCCGTGCGTCATCACACGCGTCACGTGCAAACTTCCCCGCCCGCGAGATGGTTGACGTGAGAAGGGTGTGTGAGGGGGGGGGGGGTTATGCCTTGACACAGTCGTCCCAGCGTTGAGCTGAGGGGAACGAACACGAACGGGTCGACGAGGATGATAGATCGTCCTCCCATTTATGTCGGACATATTGGTCGATAAACCAGATGGAAATGAATCGCTGGTGAGGAGGTATTTTGGTTCATAATTATTGTCAAAGTCATGTAAAGGGAGACGACAGTCGATCGACTCTACAATCATCCATTACCTTAATCCTACTCTCGTCCCGAAAGCCGTCTCTGATCTGAAACAGAAGTCTTTACCGGATAGCAAGGATTCCCAATTCAATCAAGTTTCTAGTTTTCTCTTTCAACGTCAAAGTGAATCACAGGAAAAGAATGAATAATCGTACTGAGGACGAGAAGGTCAAACCTCTGAGGGTTGGATTCATACATCCGGATCTGGGTATCGGTGAGTTGCTTTGACCGCCTCTTCGTCTGTCTTTAGTGATTGTAATTGGGCGATGATGTACATGGGGAATATAAGGTGGTTGTTTGTAAACATTTTGAACAAAAACGCTTGAAGGTGTTGGCTGAAAGCACGAGGAAAGAGCGGTCGCTGACAATACGATCTTCTTATTCGTCGTCATCCTCCTTTTCCCCTTTTGCGTGATCTACGTTCCTGTCTGCGTGCAAACTCTGCACATGACACAGGCGGTGCCGAACGATTCATCGTCGATGCTGCCGTATCCCTCAAGAACCGTGGCCACCACGTCTCGATCTTTACATCCCGTCACGACCCTTCGCGCTGTTTCCCCGAAACAGTCGATGGCACCCTCCCCATCGTCGTCTACGGTGATCTCTTTCCTCGGGCTCTTCCCATCCCTTTCTTCCGCCTTGGGATCGTCTGTGCTATTATTCGTCAACTCCATTTAACGCTGTCTCTCCTTCTCTCCCTCTGGATAGGGAGGAGAGAAGCGTACGATGTCTTTGTCGTCGATCAGTTGAGCGTTTGTGTACCGATCCTGAGGTGGTTTGCACAGACGAGGGTGGTCTTTTATTGTCATTTTCCGGACAAGTTCCTTGCCGGTGGAAGAGAGGATGAAATTGAACGTGCCGCCGGACGACGCTCCCAGCAGTCGACGACAACGACGACGACGAGAAGCCGAGGCAAAAGGAGTCTTTGGAAACGAATCTATAGACTCCCATTCGATGCGCTCGAAGAAGCAACGACCGGTCAAGCGGATGTCATTCTTGCAAACTCGGTGTTCACACGAAATGTATTCTCGGCTGCTTTTCCTACACTGAGGGATAACAAGAATCCGCGGATCGTTTACCCCTGTATCAATTTGAAGAACTATAAGACGGTGCCCCTCGACGAACTCGAGACGAAGAAGGGTGTGGAGAACATCCAGAGTGATAGACCGACATTCGTCTCTCTGAATCGCTTTGAGAGGAAGAAAAATGTCGCACTTGCGATTGAGTCGTTCAAGATCTACAAAGATGAGGAGGGGATCCAGCGAGAGGGCAAGACACCTCGCTTGGTTATTGCGGGAGGTTACGACGATAAGTTGCCGGATAATATCGAGACGCTGCAGGTTCTTCGTGGACTTTGTGAAAAGTACGAATTATCGCACGCTACCTTGAACTCGATCGCTTCTTCCACGCCATCCAACGACTCTCGCACTGGCTCGCACTCCAACACCGTCATTGGCAGCGACATCGACGTTCTTTTCCTTCTCAACTTCAACACGAATCAACGAACCTATCTGCTCCAAACCTCTCTCGCCCTCCTCTACACGCCTGAAAACGAACACTTCGGCATCGTCCCCGTCGAAGCTATGGCCTGTGGTCTCCCCGTCCTCGCCGTCAACTCCGGTGGACCGACCGAGACCGTGCTTGACGGTGTGACTGGCTTCCTACGACCTCCTGACGCGAAAATCTGGGCGGATTGTCTTCTCCAGATGACCAAGGACGAAAATGTCAAGAAGGAGATGGGGAAAATGGGCAGAGAAAGGGCAAGATCGTTTGGGATTGACGTGTTAGGTCAACAGTTGGAACAAGCTTGTGAAGATGCGGTCGAGATGGGTCAGATTGGGATGGAAGAGAATATGCTGCTCCTTCTGGGTGCAATAGGTTTGGCGTTCTTTGCAATCTTTTTCGCCGCGTTGTTTCAAATACCGCTGTCCGACGATTGATTCGGTCTCCTAGTCGCTCTGATGAATGGATGATAGAATGATTGACCGACGCTGATGACCATGCACAACCCTTGTCAGAAGGAACGTTGTATTGCCACCCATAGTCGGCAACGCTCAGGTGGATGACACTAAGATGAAGGACGAACCTTGCCTTGTCTTCTCTTAACCGTACATATATGTCATATATCCTTTTTCGTTCCCTTCGCCGGCTCATCAGCATTGATGCTTTTTGCCTTCCCTTTATTTCGGACCTTCCTGGCCTCATTTCATCTTCCTCCCCGCTTGAGCCCTCGCCCTCGCCCTCTCCCCCCCTCCCTCTCTGCTGTGTCCCGCGCGAGAGAACAGTAGAGCGCGCCTGCGGCCTGCCCCTTCCTCCCAGACCTGATCCGGAGAAATCGAATCAGGGAGAGAGGAGATCAAAGGGAACAGCATATAATATCCAAATAGTCTAGCGAAAAGAACAGGGAAATGACGCAACCTTCTGCCACGGACTATCATAATATAAGTGATACCACACCTTATCCCTCTCGCATCACGCCCCTGGATAATTGTGACTCTTTTCTCCGTCCGGTTACCATCTCACCGACCCTCGCCCTTCTGCAACACCATGTCCTCCGCTCTTCTGGAAGAGCGACGTCTTCGACCCGTCTACCAAGAGCTCGAGAACGGGCGTCCTAAATCCGCTCTAGCCGAACTCACCAAGTACATCAAGAAAACGCCAGCGCGTGCTGATTCTCCCGCTGTCTGTGCACTCAAATGCTTAGTCCACCAGAGATTGGGACAGGTGGAGGAAGCATATGATGTTTTCTTGCTGATGGCGACGGAGGGAAGTGGGAAAAACGGAGGCACAGGCCAGGCGAAGAGTGGGTCATCAGCATCGACATCGACATCGACATCGACTTCGACTTCGAAGCCAAAAGTGATCAAGGGAAAGAAGGGAGCTAAGATAAAAGGTGGAAAACCGCCGCAGATCAAACCCCAGCCGCAAGTGCACGTGCAAGTGCAAGAAAATGGCGAAGCACCAGAAGCGAGCAAACCAGAGGATGTGCAGGCGAAAGATGCTGGAGATTCGCCTCAAAGAAACGCAGGCAAAGACGAGGATAAAGTGGAAGAAAAGAAATTGCCGGAGAGAAAGTGGAAAGATTTAGGTGAAGATGTCCTGCATACGTTAGGCTATGCGTTAAGGCCGATGAGAAAATGTAAGCAACATCGTTTCCATATCTTCACAATGCCGATTTATTACACCATACCTTCAGAGCGTGTTTTCTTTGGTCTCACCATTCCGACGTTTATCCTGACACTCCATTCACATTGTTGTTAAATTTTGGCCATACTCTTCTCCTGTTTGATAGACGCCGACTTGCAAGCATGTTACGCTCATGCTTGGTCAGTCCACCCGGAGAATGTCGACCTCGGTGTCCAGGCCTTCATGTACAACCTCCGGCTGCATCGATTTCGGGAGAACCAGATTCTCGCACTGAAACTGCTGCAGCACACTTCAGATCCCAAGACGGCTAGATGGGCTGCGATGTGTGGCTACTTGCAAGCCGTTGTCAGCGGTCAAGAGGGGGGTGATGCTGCAAAGATTGACAAGAAGAAACAGGCCAACTTACTCGATTTATCAGCTACAATCTTGACGAGAGAACCAAGCTCACCATATCAATCTCCTGAAGCTTTCTTAATTTACATCGACCTTATCCGTGCACGAGGCATCTCTGGAGTACGCGATGCACTCGTGCTCCTCACCCCCAATGCACCGGTTGATAAATCGAGCTTCGAATCTCTACCGGAGAAAGAGAGGGAACAGGCTGTGAAAGAAGTTAAAGATAAGAAGAGAATTGTCAGAGGATGGATGAAGGATCTCAGGTATCAGTGGGCGAGATGGGAGCTTGTGGAGGAACTCGCATTGGGATACAAGGGACAGACAGAGGCGAACAAAGACGCTTTGTCAGGTGATTGGGATTGGGAGAAAGAATGGGAGAGGTTGGATGATGCTATTCGAGGGGCAGAGGATGTTCCGTGAGTGTCCTGAGTCAGAAGATTCAACTTCTGACTGCTCAGACCCCGAAATGTTTTCCCCAGTCAACTGACGAATGATTGTCTGCTTCGATCTGATTCGCCATTCACCTGGCACAGAGAAACCAACTACAAAGCCTATCTCTGCTACCTCACCTGCCTCGAGGTCTGCTCATCCCTTCAAGCTGACAGCAACCGCGACTTTATCGTCGAGTCTCGAGAAACGCTCACGACTATGGCGGACAAGTATGAATCGACTGAACGAGCTCCTTTGCTCGCGCACCTTGAGCTGGTTCAAAGATTCAAACTTCCAGAAGAGGAAAAGACAGACCTTCTCAAGACTTATTGGATGAGGTTCGGGCACAAGCCCATGGTGGTGGAAGATCTGCGGCAGTATTGGCCGGTAGAAGGAGAGACCAAAAGCCACGGCATCATGGAGGAAGTGTTACAGAAGGACTTGCAAGGCGAGGGCGATGTGAGTTTGTCCTGTGCACCAAGCGCAGGTTGTCGATAAACTAACCATGTTCACCACTGCAGATGAGCCTGAAGAGCTACTCCCGCATGCTGAACGCCCACAAGTTGCTACGATACTCCTCCAAGCCGCTCACCGCTGAGCGGGAAGTCGAAGCGGCGACAATTTTCAGCAAGCTATACAGTCTGGGCTCTAGGTTCGTCGCCAATTTGCCCAAGACGGATGTCAAGCCAGGCGACGATTTCGCGATCATGGCTGCTCAAGCCCTCGTGCGAGCATGGTACCTCACCAAGACGCCATCTGGTACGGCATCGTCGAATGACGGCCACGCAGTACGAAAGCTTACGACGGCGGCTTGCATTTTGCAACTACTGGTTGACGAAAGCCCGGCTAATGGAGAAGGTCGATTCCTCCTGATCAGGTTGTACCGACTGTTGGGTACATCCTCTCTGATTCAACCCCAACTGGACGCACTCAAGATGCGAACCTTCCAGCACGATACGGTTTTGCATATCGTCACTGAACGGGCCTCTAATGATTTCATCATCGGTGGAGCCAAGTACCAAGCGGCACTGACGAAAACGATCCTATCTAGGCGAGATCTATACACGTCGATGGAACAGGAAGTCGGGGATGCTCTCACTAACGCATTTGTCGAAGAAGCATATTCACAAGTATCTGACATGTTGGAACTTGAATCAAAGCTCACCCGATCGTATCAACGGCTGGCTGGGGAATTAGAGTTAGTCCGACAATCGGCTTTGAGGGACGTGAATGAGCTCATGACGAGTCTCGAGGATGCTACCTCGAATTTACGAGGACGCTTGGAAGACTCAAAAGATGTGAGAGATTGGGACCTTTTGCCGGATTACGGTTCCAAGTTCTCAGCGGATGAAGGTATTCGGCAGATGACGGCCATGTCGGCGGATGCAAACTCTAATTGGTCCCAAACGATGGCGAAAGCCTGGTTGTCGGTATTGGACCCTGCGTCCAAGACGGAGCAGACCCATTCTATCACTGAAGCCGATTTTTGTAATGCGAGTGATGCGGAACGGGCTTTGGTCATTTTCGCCCAGTCTCTTTCGTCACTCCGCAAGTCCCAGCCGAAGGCCAATGGTAACGAGAAGTCCGCCTCCGACTCCACTGCCAAACCGGATGCCGATCCCACTTCGATCGAACGAGGTCTTTCCACGATAGTATCATCCACTCAGGATCATGCACCATGGCAGCACAGTCACGCAACGACTGTCCTCCTTGAGGCCGTTTCGATGCTCGAGATCACTTTCGGTGGCCCATCCAAAACTAAGTCTAGGACTGACAGCAAACAAGGAAAGGGTCATTCTGATTTCCAGTCAAGCGATGAACACGAATCGAATATGAACATCGCGAAGCGAGTGCTACAAAGTCGTCTGACCGCGATTGAGCAAGGGGAAGGGGTCAGGAACTCGGAGACCAACAAGGGAGTCACAAGTCGAGTCCTTGACGTATATACGGGTGTGGGTCTTGATATTGCAGACTTTTTCGAGAAAATCAACGGCTTTGCGAAAGAATTGGATGAGAGTCTAGCAATTGCCAATGGGGAGTTGGTCAAAGCTCTCAAAACAAAGATTATTTCGTTGAGTGTGTGAACGAGAGAGAAGGGACCGTAAGATATGACCATCGCATGCATAAATATATAGAAAACACAAAGAAGAATGGAAGGGGGAACGCACAGTTTACTATCATCATCAAACCCCTTTACATCTAAACCTGGAACGAACCGACATCTACCATTGTCTATCAATCAGTCCGTTTTGTGGTTCATCTCCACCTTTCCCCCCCCCCCCCCCCTTTTTCCTGCGAATCATTTAGGAACCAGATCTAGGCCCCCTCCCGCTGTGACGAAACTTGACGCGGTGTGACCAATTAAAGGGGGGGGGGGGCGGGGCTTATTGATGGCACTGCAACCACAACCATTGAGTGAGGGTCGAACAGCATCTGACATCCCAACTGAATCCCGTACTCTTCACGACTCGAATGCAGGGGATGTAGTTGATAGTTGAACTGAACGTGTGTAAGGTGTATCCAAAAGAAAATCTGGGTGTGTGCTTATTTCGGAGACGGATCAGCGGGTATCAATCTCGAGCAGACGTTACGACATTTGGTCTATACATGTCAATCTGAGACGGAGACCCTGTCACCCACTTCCAGTCCGACCGTTCCCTTTACGAGCAATATAAATTGGAGTAATAATTTGAAGATATCAACGAACCAACGCTCACTTCGAATCATCATCTGCGTCGACGTCTGCGTTTGGACCGTGACCCCTGTCTCTCGACCCTGACCAGGACCAAAGGCACCTTGTTTCCCCCTTGCGGATCAAGACATGTCCCTTCGCCCCAATTCTCTCAATACACCTCATACCAGTACACATATCAATCGGGGCCGCACTATTGGTGTCGGCAGTCCTAATAATAATCACAACAACACTATCACCACAAACACCCCTGATCACACTTACAACACCGGCAGTACAAGCATTTCCAACAGCGCCATTCACAACCCCAATTACTTCGCCGAATATCACAATTCCAACTCCATCAACAACAACTATACCCACCGTTCTCTTATTTTCAAGAATCGACGACCGCCGCCTTCAAACTTAGACGCGAGCTCAGACAACACTTTCGAAAACGCTCACTCGGATTGGATCGATCTTTCTGACGCCGAAGAATCGAGTGTGGTCGATATCCCGCCGACGCTAATTGTGACCGACATTGAACCCGTGGTACATTCAACCGCCAGCATAAAAGCGAGATCCAGTGGAAAGAAACCTGAGATCGTCAAGCCAAGAACGTCTTCCAAGCTGAATTCAACCAAGATGACCTCTCAACACGAAAACGGCCAGGCTCATAGCCACAGTCATACGCATAATCATGGCCATGGTCATAGTCAGAATCAAGGCCCCGGCCATTTCCAGAGCTTGGGCCTGGAAAGGACCTATTCTAATACGACCATCACGGGGGATTCTGGATCCCATGCCGCGGGCGGCGGTGGAAGAGCGGACCATTCTCAGTACGGAAATACAGTCAGATCGTCCGCCGGTTTGAATGCTTTGAATGGTCACGCACAGGCTCAGGGTCAAGGAGATGGCCAGAATAACGGAAATGGCTTCGCGAATGATGGTTCTTCGAATGGATATATGCGTGGTCAAGGGGCTCAGGGCTTGAATCAGAACCAGAACCAGAGCCAGAACCAGAACCAACACCGAGGCAACATGCAGCATCAACAATCACAGCAACCGCAGCAATCTCAGCAATCTCACGACGGTTCCGACTCTAACAATGGCCAATATTCCCACCCGGCCCATCATCAGGGACACGATGGGAAACCTCCTCCTCCCTCTTCAGGCCACAATCCCGCCAGCCAAGAGACTGAAAACACCTCAGGTTTAAGCACGGCCCAACTCGCGAACTTACCCTGGGGTGCTCCGTTTCCCTCGCTTCATCTTTGGCCGTTGAACGAGACATTCGTGATGAAGATGATGCACTTGCCCGCGGGTCAGAGGATTAAGATTGGCAGACAGACGAATGCGAAGACTATTCCCGCGGAGAGAAACGGGTACTTTGATAGCAAGGTGTTGAGTCGAATGCATGCAGAGATTTGGGAAGAGGATGGAAAGGTCAGTCCGCTTCGTCATTACAGGTCTATCCTGAGCCGAATACAATCGTTCCCTTATGTCGCTGGAGTTCCCTGGCGTCTTTGCTGACGCCGTTCACTTTGTGAATTGCCTTCCCCAACATGAAGATCTTCATCAAAGACGTCAAGTCGTCCAACGGAACTTTCATCAACGGCGATCGACTATCACCTGAAGGTGTCGAGTCTGAGCCGTTTGAACTGAAATCGGAGGACATGATCGAGTTTGGAATCGATATCGTCAGCGAGGACAACAAGACGACGTTGCATCATAAGGTAGCTGCAAAGGCGTATTGTGTGTTCTCTGTTGATGACGCGGGAGCTAGTTCTAGGTGTGCTTCTCCCCTTCTCTCCCCCCCACCCTATTTAACGTTCGGATCAGAAAACGGTGCTAACGGCGTCAATTCCTGCTTTCTTTACATACTATTCATAGGGAGCTGTCTCAATACTACCCGTTCGACCCCTCACGATCAATGGGTCCCGCTCGCAAGAGCGGCCCAAACGGTCCTGCCGGCCAGGGCATGCTTTCGAACAATATGATGAGCGCCGGTGGCAAAGTGCCAGGATTGAATTTTGACCACATGCTGCACAAGTTGCAGGTGAGTACAAGTGGATCAAAGCCTAAGAAGGAACGCGTGCTGACATGAGGAATCCCCCGTCAGACTGAACTGCAAAAGAGCAGGGACACGGGTGCAGAGCTCAAAAGCCTGACAACGGCAATGTCTGAAATTCAGGATACCTTGAGTGGAGGCATGGTGAGTGCCGTCATATTGTGTCTAAGGGTGCCCTTAAAACTGACCATGTCCGACGGCTTCATAGCCTCCCGCCGAGAACGGTTCTGCCAACAAGTTTATCCCACCACAATTTCAAGCGACCGGCGCGTTCCCAGAGTCCGCGATGGGTGACACTTCAGCCACTATTGCAGCTTTGCAAACGCAGCTGCAAACCACGCAGAGCATTCTGGTTAGTCATAAAGATCGAATTCGACAGCTTGAGACGATGTTGGAAGAACACGAGGCCATCAAAGATGAGGTTTTGGGTATGCGCCATCAACTAGAGGAAAGTAAGAAGGAGATCGAGTCGCTCGTCAGCAGGAACGCACCGACGCATGAGACCGAAACGCCGGACAACGACGAGGGTCAACATGAAACTGGCAGCGTTGAAGTCCTACTGGAGGGGAAGCCAGACGATGGGGACATCACCGATAGCGTTTTCGGGCCAGAAATGGTCAAGAGCGGGTCACAGCAATCCAGTAAGCGACGGGAAGATGCACTAGCAGCACAGACGGAATCTCTTACCGCTCGGCTGGATCATCTCACTGGCCAACTCGAGGAGGCTATCCAGCTGTCTTCAACTCTCCAAACCGAACATGCTGAAGCGACATCGACAGTGAAGATCCTCGAGGAGCGAATCCAAACCCTTGAAGGCGATGTTGCGAAGCGAGTCGCCGATGACAATGGTCAAGCTGGGAGGGCGGCCGAAGAACGCTGGGAGGCATGGCGCAACAAATTTGAGGAATCTTGGCGGCGAGAGCGGGAAGGTTGGGACTTGGAGCGGGAAAGGCTGCGAGGGGTCGTTCGGGAATGGGAGGAGGCTAGCAGGCGAGCACAAGAAGAAGAAGAAGAGCGACTCATGAATGGTCGGCTTGCGGTTGAAGATGATGAGGATGCTGTCGAATCAGAGGAAGACGATGACGACGAGGCGGTTCGAGAACGCGCTCGTAGTTCGAGCCAATCGGGGTGGCTCGATACGGATATCACCTCTGTCATCACCAACATGCCTCGCCGCAGTCAATCGACATCCCCGCGTCGGACATCGCGGCCCTCAAACCGAAAGCAGCGCAGAGAATCCTCTAGCCGATTAGATCCAGCCATTCGAGCGCTCAAAGCTACTGCAGGTGAAGATGGAGATTCCGAGGGATCCACTCGGGACAGTCCAACTGGAGCGGCCACTCCTCGCACAGCAAGCCCTTCGACGGCAGATTCTGCTTTGAAAGCCCTTGGAGCCAAGTCCAATCGAGCCAAGCGAGCTGGCACTATTACGAACAAGAAACGAAAGAACAGTGACGGCGCCAACGACTCTGATCATACAACCAAACAAGAGACTGGCAAAAAGTCTGGGTTGTCCAACTCAACATCGCCAGAAGATTTGAAGGAAGATAAAGATGGAAGTGAGACCACGAGTACCGAGAGTGACGAGACTGCGCATGTCAGCGATCACAAGGAAGACAACACCGTCCAAGCTGCAACTGCGCCAGCGCAAAGAGCAGAAGGGACTGGTGGTGGCCAAATTGCCATCTCGCACCCTATCCCATTTGCGATCTCTCTCGTCGTTCTTGGAGTCGCCGCCTGGGCTTACGTGAATCGATCGAAGGAGTGAAAATGTCACGGGCAATTTGTATCAATACGTCATTCCATTCCTTTACGACGCTTCCATGTCAATCTTAATCTGTCACTTTCGTTCATCTCTGCTTGATTACTGAGATTTTGGGCTCTTTCCTATGCTGCGGTCACTGTCCACATTTCTTCTCAGCTCACTGCCAATTTCCTTCATTTCTTCATAATTTACTATCAGTTTGACCATCAATCTCCATCAAGAACTCTCGAAGGTATTTGTTGACTCCATCCTTGGCCTGCCAGAGTGCCCAATGCGAAGAATCTACCGCCTCCTTCCTTAGACTACCCTTGAAGTGCCTTTCCATGCCTTGAGCCATAGATGGAGGTAAAGCGGCATCTTGGTTTGCTTGAATAAACAGTGTCGGACACACGATGTTTGCTCTATCAGGGAGTAAAGCTTTCTCTTCTTCAAAATTGAGCTTTCGGGTTCGGTACCAGTTACACGGTCCGTGCATTCCCTTTTGAGCGTACTTTTCGGCGTAAAAGTCAATCAAGTCCGACGGAACAATTGGACTGGGGCCGACATCTTTGAGAGCCTCGAAGTTGTATCCATTTTTTACGTCCATAACGGGTGCTGAAGACTTTCCGCCAAATATGCCGTTGAACCACTTCTGGAAGTCCTCCTTCGTCTTCAATCTGGTCTCGAGTTCCGGTCCAGCAACGAAAATCTGGTAGCCAAAGTTCGGCAGAAGCTTCACCACGTCTTCGGCGCTGCGATATTCGGATTGAGCTGGAATGAAGGGGACACAGACAGCAACACAGGCTCGAACGAGATCGGGATACCACAAAGCGAATCGGTAGGCAATCATGGCTCCCCAATCATGCCCGATTGCAATTGTGGATGTGACTCCGAGTTGTTTGGCAAGGGTAGCCATATCGTCAGCCGCCCGCTTAAAGGTGTACTTGCTTAAATCTTTATCATCGTCCAAGTAAGTGTCAGATGTTCGAGGAGCTTCTGTATCACCGTACCCGATCATGTCTGGGGCGATCGTTCGATATCCCATGTCAAGTAACATCGGGATCTGGTATCGCCATGCTATCGAAAGGTCAGGCCATCCGTGGAACAGGAACAAAGTCTTGCCATTCGGATGGGTGGGAGTTCCCAAAAGGTAATCTGCGATGTAATCCGATCATTTTAGAGAGGCCCCAGGAAAAACACCGACTCGATGAAAGAAGTAGCTTACGGTATTTAACCCCATTGAGGTCCGCGAATTTGGACTGGATTCTTGAATCGTTCATACTAGGTTGTGTGCAAATGTGAAATGTGCAAGTTCACATGAATGCTACCTGCGGCTTATCCGAGCTAATGGAACCAATCGGCTTGTCATTAAAGAACGTTCCACTTAGATTAAGTAGAGTTATGGTATCCCCAACAGCTCTCTCGTGTCAAAAAGGTTGCAGACGTCACTTCCCGGTTATAATAACCTGTGTATGTGAATGGCGCCGTCCGACAAGACGAATAGATCCCGCGCGCCCTGCCCGCGGTATTACTAACCGAGGCTGATGACGACATCGATACAGACACTACATCACAGACGATAAGCTTGCGTTGTTCATGGTCTTTTCCAACAGTTAGGTTGTTTTCCCACGACAATGTACCAAAAGCAAGGCCGGCAGAGCGGCTGTGTCTTGTATTGCATGGGGAACATATCAGTAATGCGTATCATCTCGAATGTACTACAATTTAGCAATAGCCCTCCTGCCAGCTGCCGCCATTGCATCCGCAGGTTGATTCGCTTCCCTGGGTAGCCATGATACGGTGATCTTAACACCAAAGTTTTCCTGAAGCTTCATCAGATCCTGACGGATGAGCCGCCCGAGACCCTCAGCATGAGTTCCGTTGGGTGATTGTGTTTGTGCAAAGGCGAACTTGTTCCTCTTCAATGGTTTAGGCTGTCGGATGATCTCGAGTGTGTTGATCGAGTCGGTGACGAACATGACCAGCGTTTTCGGCTTCTCTCCAGAGACCATGTCTTGGTTCAGGTGTCGATGAGCCATCTTGATCGCAAACACCATAGCCGCGATCTCTGCGTCACCAGCATTGGCGATCCCAATTGGCAAAGGAGCTGCAAATTTCCCCACGTTGGTAATGACGCACCCTGCACCGGCTCGACTCGTACTACGTTCGTCCATGAGCCCAATTCCATACCGAGTTGTGAACGAGGCATCGGTGTAGACTTGAAGGCAGGTCGATTTGTGGAGTTTGGTCCAGTTTTCATGGAAGCCACGGGCCTTATTCCGCAAAGCTTTGGCCATGGTTTCTTTGTTCTTTCCTTGCGGCCCATATTGATTCGGAAGTCGGGCAATAACCAAATCATTGACTCCATCTCGATTGAACCAGCGTGTCATTTCCAGCCTTTCCTGTGATGTGTCATCCAGATCCACAGGCATAGTCACCTTGCGGTACCTTTCTCCAAGCTCGTTCCGGAATTCTGTATGCATCTCGGAATCGGGATCATCTTCCATTGGGATCACCCCCCGGTCAGCCCAGGTTTCGTCGACATGACTTGCTTCAGTCGCAGCTTCTTTGGCGGTGTCCAAAGCAGATTCGGCAATTTGCATAGATTCCGATGCATGGGCACTGGGGTGCAATGTCTTCGGCCTTCGTGTCGAACGAGCTTTCCATGCGCCTCTTAACTTCTCCCAAAGACGGCCAAAAGAAGTGAGACGGTTCCAGCTGTCGGAAAACAATCGCCACACAGGGTTGCGTCTGGCAGGAGCGGGTGGCGTCAGCTGTGGAACGTCGGGTTCCTGAGAGTCCGCTTCCGGCATGGCTTGAGCTTGAACAGCCGGCGAAAGGTCTGCAAGTTCCTTCGGAGCTTTCTGTTGAGACCGAACAACCTTCCGCCGAATGACAGGGGCCGCCTCAGGCTGTAGGAAAACGATAGCGCTGTCGGCCGATGAGCGTAATTGGATTTTGCTTTTCTTTAAAAACGCCCTCTGTTCCGCTCTGGCCAGTGCCGCCTCCTTTTCTCGCCTTTTATCTTCAGCTTGCTGTCGCTCCGCAGCAGTACGGTTGACATGGAGGGAGAATATTTTGCCTGAAATCGTCGCAGACCAGAACAATCAGCTACAGATCACCATCTTCGTTTTCCAGTTGGAAACTCACTGTTAACGGAGTTCTCCTCTTCGATTTTTCGTCTCTCTTCTTCCCGTGCCTTCTTCAATTTATACAGCTTTATTTCCGGCTGAGACTCTCCCCCTTTGGCGTCGACGGTGTGTTGGCTTGCTTGCGCTTGACTATTGGATGCACGGTCCTTGGCGCCGTTTTGGAACCCGTAGTCAGAACGCTGAGGGACGGGGGGCTTGGTTCCCTCGTCCGTCTTTGCATCACTTTGTACGAGTATCTTCGCAGCCAAGGTTCCTGATCCTTTCTCCGATGAAGCTTTTACAGAAACGACAGACTGGACTTCCGGTTTTGACATTACAGTGGGCTTTGCGGTGGATTTGGAGGACGATGCCGTTGGGGTATCCGGCCGTTTAGGATGTTCCGACCGGAACTCCGAGCGCTGTGATGGTGCAGCAGAGTCCGGCCCGGGAGATATCTCGCTAGCGTTCGGAACTTGGAATGAGGCTCCTTCCGCCAGAGACTCGGACGGGCCTGAGAACAAGGTCATTTTAAAGTTTCTCTCCAAGATAGTGTCAATTTCAGCCTGACTTTCTGACATTCTCTTTGCCAATCGATCGAGAACGTCCGGCGGCAGTCTCTGCACCTCGGCCTTCTGTAGCAGCGCATGTCGGACTCGCAAGCGAGCATTCGCGGAAGCCTGCAATAACCCTTCATTGGAAGGACACGGCGGTAACTTCGAGACAGACATCTGGGCGACTTGGGCGAATTTGACAAGATCTCTCGTCGATTTCCCAGGAGCAGGCAAGGTGTGCGTTGGAGGCCCGACATTTTGCTCAAAGTCCAGGGCGAAGAGATAACCCACTGATTTGATTCTTATCATGTCTGCAAGGGGGATGGTCTGCTCCATTCCAGCCTTGAACAATTCTGGGTTTGTATTACTCTCCAAAATTCGCCGGAATAATTTTAGTTTGGGGCGGGTGACCGTTTGGAAGATATTGGTTATTCGAGTGCCCGCTGTGCAATCATTTTCAGTTGGCAGAGATTGCAAATACAGGAACATCGAATAGTCGCAGAGAGAGTCTATAGCCCGATGCCAATTCGATGCTCGAGATGCTTCTGAATCCGACTCAGGCCAAGGCATGGAATCGATAGATGTCTGGAGAGGAGAGCGATCTTGGCTTGTAGCAGGCTGTGATGCATTCCGGACCGTGGCGAAGCTTTGCGGCGAAGTCGGCCGATTCGAATTGGATTCGGAGGCATCAACAAGGGTTCCGGCAGAGTCGAATGCGTTTGCAGCCACAGAAGTCCGATTGGGGGACTTCGTAGCTACAGGTTTCGGTGCTGCAGGCGAAGAAATTTTGGACGATACGCGTTTAGCATCTTTTAAAGTGGCAGTATGAAGAGGCTCAATGCTGGCAGTTCCGAGATCTGTGATCCCTGGGCCATGTTCGACAGCGAGAGCTCTTCCTGCGTCGCTGCCGGCATCGATGATTCGGATGACGGAAGCTTCAACAACATCCAATTCGCGGGACAAATGGGCCAGACACGAAGCCGGAATCGTTTCCAGACTGTGCGGGTCATTTTTTGCATTTTCCGCTCGAACTCGCGCGGCCTCGACATACAATGGCCAGGTCGTCTTCGCCGGACTTTTAAAGGAAGAGAGCAACACCTTGACCTGTAGTTCGGAAAGTACTTGACCGGCGGGCAATTTAGACTTGTGCTCAGCGTAGGATTTTGCCAACGATATATTGATGTCGATCTCTCGTCCAAGGTCTTTGATCAGTAGCTTGATATCTGACCGATGACTACTTGTTAACGTGCCAGCCATGGCCAAACTCGTGACGCGATCTTGCATGTCCAGTAGAGCAGCGTCGGCAATTCGCGATATTTCAGGAACTCGAAGCTTGAGATTGTCGACTGCAAGCAATTTTAGACGCTGAACAGCGAACCAAATTTTGTAATCACGCAGCATTTCGAGTGACTTTTCCCAATGAACCTCATCTTTGCGCATATCAGGGCGTCTGTTCGATTTCTGCATAACAGCTGCCACTCGATCGCTGATAAGTTTCGCTTCATGGGCAGATAGTGGAACGATCTGGTTGATAGCCGGCCCTTGTTTCGGTGAGCCATTCGATGTGACGCGACAGGTATCTGTGGCGACTGGAGCGGGGTTGAGTGCATTGCCTGATGAGGCTCCACCTAATGGTCCACTTGGGTCGATTGATGGTGAAGCATGAATATCTATACTATCTAAAATGACATCGACCGGGGCGGAGATCGCATTCAACCTGTTCTGGAGCGATACGAGTTTGATGGTCGGAATGGCTTTCAAAGTGATTTTGAGGGATCTGGATTGCATATACAGAGTATGTGCATGGTTTGCAGCTGACTGGTAGCGTTCGTTGCGGAACGAGGAAGTCCTCTTAAGCCTAGGAATTTCTGATGATGCTGTGTGCTTCTGAGCGTTATGCAGATAATTGTCGATCGTATATGCTGCTTCCATTGCGGCCTGTCGGATCTTTCGCTGGGAGCGCACTGGTAGTTTAGATGACTGGGTGTACGTTAATGTAATGGAGCGCCTCGTTGCCAGTTTATCGATGTCCCCACCCTCATCGGTGTGAAAGTCATTAGGGAACAGACCATCGGCAAATTCGGAGACTTCGACACCGGGCTGCATCTGCCTTATCCAGGCAAGGTAGTAATCCAAGGCATCAAGTGCTAGCAGCCACTCCAGGGGCGTTTGGTCAGCAACACCTGATGGACTACCTTGGGTGTCCTTTCCAGATATAGGGAAAACTTGCCCGGCTTCGTCTCCGGGTTGGGGAACGAGTATCTCTGCAGACGTTGTGGCATAAGATCGATGTCGTGGTCCGAACGCGGACCGCAGATTGTGTACACAAGAGGATGCGCTCGGGAGACTTGCCGTTGATGATGTCCATGTTTGTTGCCGCGGTAGCCGGACAGGTTTGGAGAAAGGGAAAGGAAGAGCGCTATTTGTGGCCTGTCTGCGCCATCCTAAGCCGAGTAGGTCAACTGGAAGCCCCGCTTGACTTCGTGTCCGGTTTCGGCCAGTTGCGAACATTCTGCTGAAGTAGATGTCCTCCTAGTAGGCTGGGCCGATTGGATGGAAACTTTCCAATTCTGTTGATGTCGCTCAATGGCAGACTGGCGATTAGGCGCTGATATGAAACCCCATTCTCAGTGAAGTGGGATGGGCTTTTCGGTTCGGAAAGAGAGTGATGACACCGAAGACAAAGCTAGCTTGTACCTAATCGATAGCTGTAAAGATACGCTGTATATAAGGGCGGTCACCGCTGGCTCAGCTTAGATCCGTAGAGGTCTAAGAACAGTGAAGTAGGCCAAATACCGCGATCTGTATGCTGCACCAAATGATTGGACGTTAACCCGGTCGCGTTCAATAAAAAGCTGAGGAAGGTGTGGTGATCACTGTTCGGCCGACACATCGGGTCGATTGGCGGGGTAGAGAGAGATACAACACGTCATTAATGCATGTAATGAATGATAAAGACTGACGGGAAAAGAAAACACCACAAATATTACAGTAATTCAACTGGGGGAAGCTCGGTATCAGCGCATATAATACACCGTCCGCGGATGGACCAAAGTATCCGCCCCTGCCCTACGCTTTTCTCGTGCTAACACACACACACACACACACCCCCCCGCCCCCTTTGTCTCTCCACCGTCGCCCCAACCCGCCCCCCAATGAAAGTCATCCCAAATCTCTTTTTCCGTCTTGGGGCCAGAGGAAGCCAACCAATCCACTGTCACCGGTGCCGCCGCCACACCTTTAGGCGGCAATCCAATCATCTTATCGTCCGTGAAGAATCACATCATCCTCTCGATCAGGGTGAGTTGGTAACCTTGAATGGTTATTCCGCTCGAATCATCCTCTAAAGGTTCCTCTTTGGTGGTCAATTGAAGAATCTCCTCATCGAATCATCGAGTCGTAGGGAAAGTATAAACGAGCTACTGGATTGCGATTATTCGGTTTCATATCTCGATAAGGAAAGGGAGTTTATATCGATCCCAGATCCGGTCTTAGACATAGTGCAATCCTTGCATTTTCGAACAAGGAGTAACAGTAAACAGCTACAAGGTGAGCAATAGCCACAGTGCTTTTTAGTTGAACGTCACACCGTTTGGGACATCGGAATGCGCGAATCAGGAGGGACTTGGATCACACAAGAAGGAATACTCCAGAACTCGCTGCTGCTTTCGGGTACCGACTTTGCCGCATACGGGTGCAAAAGGGGATAGCAGGGGTCTCGGTGAGACGGACGGAGTTCGAAATGGATGAGAAATTAGGAAAGATCAAGCCCTTTTACGCCCGTTTCGCCACCCACCATCAATTTCGCGACATCGTTCGCCTTAATCCAAATGGGAAAATGCAATACTGTCACATCCACCCTCTCATCCACCAATCCTCGACCGGCTCCAGGTCCCCTTTGGTTGCCTTCTCGTTCCCCAGAGAGATAGAGGGAATAAATTACTGATCAATCTTCAAACTGCTGCTCCTTTGCCCATCATTATTTCTGTCTTGCTCGACTTCCTTCCCCTGCTCGTCGCCGTTTCACCTCCTCTTCACCCTAAACCATCACCTTTCCGGCCGTTCAATCATCTTGTAGCTTTACAGTAAATCAAGATGCCCAAGAACAAGGGAAAGGGAGGAAAGAACAGGAGACGTGGAAAGAACGAGAACGATGACGAGAAGCGAGAGTTGGTCTTCAAGGAGGATGGACAGGGTGAGTTGACTTTGCTTTATATCGTCTCTTCTCTTATCACCAATTTTGCGACCCACATGGGCTCGTTTGATATTGTGACCCATGCGCACAGTCGCATCTCTCTTGGAGATTCGCTTAAATTCCGGCCAATCTAACTGACGTGTCACACTCTTTTTCTTTTCCAGAGTACGCCCAGGTGGTGAAGATGCTAGGTAACGGCAAGATCTCGGCTTCATGCTTTGACGGTGTGACTAGACTGGCTCACATCCGAGGAAAGATGAGGAAGAAGGTGTGTAGTCGTGTTTTCCCGGTTTCGACTTCGAATATACTCAGTCGCTAACGTATCCTCCTGGCCCTCCCCCCCCCCCCCCTTTCCCTACTATTAGGTCTGGATCAACAACGGAGACATCATTCTGATCTCCCTACGTGACTTCCAAGACGACAAGGCAGATGTTATCGTCAAGTACACTGTGGAGGAGGCCCGTAATCTGAAACAATACGGCGAGTTGCCTGAAGGAACCAAGATTAACGAGCAGGATACTCAGGAAGGAGCTGGCGGTGAAGGAGATGATATTGTCTTCGAGGAGGACGCAGATCTTGATATTGACGACATCTAAATCGAGAAAAGGGAAACACCAAAACGCAAGAGCAAAAGACGGACGGTACACGACACGACGCACGCTGTATTCTGCACGTCTCTGTTCTTTTTATTTTCTTTTACCATAGATCTTGATGCCATTTTATTATCTCACTCGGTACTCGGTACTCGGAGACGAGGTTGCATGTATCAGCAATCGTCGTTAGTCGTGGCTGTGTTCACCATGTTCACCATGTTCACCATTCAGCCCGCAGATTTTTACGTCACTCACAAAGCGGTAGCGGTCTGAGAAAACGACGAATATTTTGCTTGTGTTGGGCTGTGCCTCACTTGAAGTTAGTTCAGTTCCAATTCCAATTATATCAGTCGTTGAACTCATTTTCGTCAGCGGTCCCGTCTGCATCGAGCCGATCATCCATTGACTGCATTTTGTTTGCATGCATTCTCTTCCCATTCTGCGATTCAAATTGAATGAGATATTATATGATGCAAGACATTTCAGACCACCCCCGTGCCTCTGAAAATTCCGATCGTCATCTCCTTGAACTACCCCATCGGTTTCCTCGGTCTTTACCACCTCCGCCACTATTACTTTTGCGTTCGTCTCGTAGTGTTTTCGCTTTCGCTCTTGGATCGATGACCTGTGAGCAGACGGTTGATTCAGGAAGGTTCCAGATAAGACCCGGAGAAGAAAGCATCACAAAATGACGAGACAGAGAAACGGAAGACCGTCAGCCAAAGTAGAAGGATATTCGTTATCCCTTCGGCGGGGAACGACCGGAAATTATTACATCCACTCACCATATAATCACTCTCTGCCCTCCGGCTCTCGGTGTCATCTCCATCCTTGTTTGCTTTCAATGTATGTCCCAAGAATCCAATATCGTCATCCAATTCGATACCTTGGATATCTTCATCGTCTCCGAGATGAAGTGCGGCGGCATCGTCTGAGTCCCGACGGCCACGCGACTGATCCTCAGAAGGATCCCCAGTGGACGTCCCAGAACGATCGACGGTGCCAGACGACGCCGACGCCGACGCCGACTTGGCCTTATTCTTCAACTTCCCTGTGAAACTTGATAGCGCAGCCATAAGATCATCTTCATCTTTTTTCCCCGAACCTGACTTCCCACGTTTCCCTTGTCTTCTCCCGGAAGCATATTTGGCCAACTCCTGATCGAGAAAACTCGGTCCGGACGATCTTGCTTTCTTCGCCTTCCGTGCCCCCTCTTCCTCTTCGTTGTCGTCGTCATCTTCGCTCTCATCGTCACCTGCGGGACCTTTTGAACGTTTATCTAGTGCCCGTAGTTTCGCTTGCATACGTTCGATCGCTGCTTGTTTTTGAGCGGCGTCTGCTGATTTAGCAGCTTCGGCATTTCGACGGATAGAGGTGACGTCGTCGTTCTCGTCGTTGGCGTCTGCATGAGTACCTGCCGGGCGGGTGGCTTCGCGTTGAGTGGATGACGACGATGACTGGCCGAGGTTCGTCAAGGAGGCAGGGAGAGGCACAAATTGTTGAGATGGACCGGCGGTGGATTCTTCTGGGTCGATCACTGCGGGTAGGACAGTAAGATGATGATAATTCGAGCAGTGAGAAGAATGGGGGTAGGGTTGTCAGCGAGTTGTGGATTTGCACAGAATTGAAGCCGACAAGACAGAGAAAAAGCGAGATAGAATGGAAGCAAGTAGAAAGCAAAGGGGGTGGTGTTAGATGCATAGACGAGGAGGGTTAATACTCACAATCCATCCTAGCCATTGTTTTCTTCGCCACTACCTTTTCCCCTTGCTGTTGCCCTATTTCACGCTCATCCCCATCCTCTGCGTCTGCCTCCTCTCCAAACGATAACAACCCGGTATTCTTCTTCCCTCCCTTCTTCCTCCACTCTCTCTGTTCTCTCTCTTTTGCAGCCTCCACTCTCGCCTGCATCTGAGCAATCCTCTCGGCCCTCGTAATACGCGGTACGAGATCTTCAAAAGGATTCTCGATGATCCTGATCGTGTGAATGATCGGGGGGTCCAATGGCTTTTCAGTCCGAGGATCCAGAGTCAGAGAATCCATTTTAAGGACATTGTATATTGTCGGACCGGTGATTCGCCCGAATAAGGTGTGAAGTCGCTGTAGCTCGGGTGTACGGTCAAGAGTGATGAACCATTGACTTGTGTTGCTTCCTTTCGCCGTGTCCCTCGCATCGTCATCGCCGGAATGTTGGTCGCCATGCCCGCCACTGGCATCATTATTCGCCATACCAACCAACCCTCGTCTATTAAACCTCAACCTCGGATGAATTTCATTCTCAAACGCCTCTCCAAAAAAACTCTCACCTCCACTCCCCGTGCCCGTTGGGTCTCCCGTCTGTGCTATGAAACCGGGCACAATTCGGTGGAATGTGAGACCATCGTAATAACCCTCAAGACAAAGACCTAGGAAGTTTCGACAGGCTTTGGGTGCTTCTTTACACCAGAGTTCAATCTCGATGTCACCGAGAGTGCTTTCGACGATCACTTTGCCGGTTGTGATCGGCTCGGTCGAGTAGAGGTTGCTCATTTGGATGGGGGGGGGGCTGGGGTATGGCGAGCCGCAAAAAGAAGGAGGAAGGGGGGAG
>JANGFI010001894.1:10002-57771 GCA_025758705.1 Goffeauzyma gilvescens | reverse complement strand
TACTGGCCGCTATCACAACGATGCTCTTCATCAGCTGTAAGTTCGTCAACGTCCAGGCCTCACTTTCTTCCACTGTCCTTGGCCCAATCTATGTCGAGCCGTCTTGCTTACTCCCCCCCCCCCCCCTCCATCACCTTACATCACACTTTCAGCCCTCATCATGACCCCCATCCTCTGTTTCACCGCCTTCCTCTCTTTCGTCATCACCAGCTCCCTTTTCTCTCTCTTCTTGCTATCTCGACTCTACATCTTGACGCGTGACAATGACTTCTCGTTAACCACCGGTCTAGGGGAGTGGTTCGAAGAGACGAGAGCGCGAATTGGGTTAAGATCCCCGTCATCAGTGCGTGGTGAGAAGACTCGTGTGAGCGAGTGGGCGGACGAGAAGGGAAACGTAAACGCAAACGCCGATGGAATCTCTGCTATTGAGGTGATAAACATCCCTGCGGTTGTGGTCTCTGCCGACCCGAACGTGGTCATAACTCCGACCCAGGTCGGAAAGGGTTCCAATGGCCTCCCGACCGAGGTCATCCCAGCAATCGTCGCAGCCGCGGGTGGCCATGACCAGGTTGCCCCTCTCTACGTCTCTCAGGGGAATGAAGACGACGGAGAAGAAGAGGTAACGGATGTGGAACATGGCTTAGGCTTGGACGAAGGAGTTTCAGAGGAGCAGACAGAAAAGATTGAGATCGAGTTGTTCACACTTCCTCCAACGGTCGACGCGATCGCGGTGACGGCATTGGAATGAAAATATGAATCTGATAGGATCACGGTTGTAGGTTCTGGCTGCGCTGCCCGATAGAACAAAGATGTATCTGTTACATGAGGATTCGCTAGGATAGAAAGTATTACGAGAGGGGACGATACGATACAATGATATGATATGATATGAATATTATAGGGTACATCCCGAACGAGTTCCGAAGGCTCTAATGTATCTCGAAACGACAGGCAAATCAATTTGATTGTATTATTATAGTTTTAACATGCAATCTTTCTAAAGATGGGGCTCGTGGTCTGTTGCTTTGACCAGACTTAGCATTGTGATGTGATGCGTGCAAGCAAACTGCTTTGAGGTGATGCACAATCACGTCTGTAGACTGAAGACTGTGTGTGCACTGACGAATATCGACCATCGACTCACGATTGACTGGCGAACAAACAGCATGTTGACTACTCTCACGAGTAACCGAACGACGTCCGGTTCCCAGGTGAAACCCACCGTTGTCCTTTTGTGTCTGCAATCCTATTCTTTGAAATAAGGTCTTGGTCTGGTCCCGTGCTGCTGCGTGTCTGTGATGTGTGCATGTTGGGAGAAGATGAAAAGCATCCGATATGGCTTGCGCTAGGTCATATCATCATGAAATCGTGTTAAATTCTGATTCTTTGTGAAGCTGAGATAATACGTTGTTCTAATTCAACCTTATGATGGGCGCATCGAGGACGCTCGCTGAATGAAAAGCCTTCCGAAAACCCCCTCCAGAGAGATGACAAGAAACACCGAAAATACAGCCAACAGAGTTCCAGAACCGTACCGCTAATGAGAAGAACAAGGTAGGAACGACCAGGGTAGAAAGTAGAGAATCCTGATCGAAACACCACCATGTATTCCGATCTTTAACGGTAAGATTTCTGCCTCCTGGCTCGGGCACCAGGTCCACCAAACTTCTTGGGCTCCATTCGTCTCGGGTCAGCGACGAGGAGGGTTCGGTCGTACTGAACGAGAGACTTCTTGAGCTCGAGAGCGGAAGCGGCGTCCTCGTTCTTGGCGTAGAAGCTGTGGGTTTCAATTAAAAGCAAAGCGGGCAATAAAGGTCAGCGATCCAGTTCGACCCGGTTATCTCGAAACTTCATGTCCGAGCACACGAATGTCTCTTCCCCCGGGAGAGTCTTCCGGACACTCACGCAACAACACCCTTGGCGATAGCCTGCCTGAGGGCGTAGATCTGGGAAACGTGTCCTCCACCCTTGACTCGGAGTCGGATGTCGATGTTGGAGAACTTGTCGGCACCGACGGTGAGGATGGGCTCGTAAACCTTGTATCGGAGGAGCGCACTGGTGGGCGGAAAGAGAACAGAAGAGGAAAGGATGACGCAGTCAGAAAGGCAGGTCTTGAGTTCGGTAAGCAGATATATGGGAAATCACTCACGGCTCAACGATGGAGATGGGAGATCCGTTGAGTCGGATCAAACCCTTGCCAGGGGTGACGTAGGCAACCGCAGTTGCGGTCCTCTATATTGGATTGGAACAAGGTGAAATCAAAGAGTCAGCGGGTTTGATCTTTTGCAATGATTCGACACATATCGCCGTCCCGAGCCACAACCCTTCCAAGATGGGTGATCTGATTGTTCCCCGGAATTCGTTCATTCCATCAGTCCCGCAACCATATCTTCATCGCCTTTCGATATATTCAGCCGACTTCGCTCCAGACACTAACCTTCTTTCCGAAAGTCTGAACAGCCGACATGATGAGGCGGTCTTGAGGATCTATTGGGGGTAAGTGTTGGCGAGGGATTGATGATTGGTTGTTTTGGGTGTGGTGTTGGGTGGGGCGAGTGGTGGGATATAAATATGAGGAATTATGCGAGAAAGGGATGAAACGGAGACAGAGTTGGAATCAGCATTCATTCACAAAAATGGTTTGATTCCCTGCTACACATTCGTTCTCTGTCCACGGTTCCGAGCCGTTGGTCGTTGGAGCTGAGCGTTGGTATAGCTGAGCGCTTTTTGTGTCGGCGCTATCGTTGTCGAAATCCTTTCTCCCACTCCAAAACCCCGAGGAATGCTTGTCATTGAATCAGGATTCCTCTCCTTAGCAACAAACGATATCCCCTCCGCAGGTTTACATACAGCCAGAGCAGGTCAAATATGTCCTTGGAACACACGACGCTGCACATAGTTGCATTCAGAGTATCCCTTGCTTTCTTCTCGATATAGATTGCTCCCCGTCTAGTTCTTGGCTCTCCGTATTCCGCCTGAATCTTTCCCCTTGTATATCTTCCCTCGAACTCATCCTCACCCCCTTTTTCAATATCCCCGAATAAAGCTAGCAGCACATTTATCGAATCCCATGTCGTTTTGAGAGAAAGATGGAGGATCCACCTTGGATATTCTTCTTGTTGTCGATTGTCGAGGTAAACCCAGAAAGAATGAATATATGCTTGAGGGATCGGAGAGAATGAACGACGGAAAAGAAGACAATAGTTCAGGACACTTACACTTGTGAATGAGTTCGCTGGACTATTAAAAAGAACCTCCCTTGATACCCGTGTGGTACGCAGGCTGGAAAAAGTATAGTCTATTGACGTCGATCGAATTTGTGCTACCGTGTGGATGATGCTGGAGAACCACACCCAACGAACAGAGAAGGAGATTTGGGAGAGGGAGGGAGTTTGGCAATGGGGCCAACAGAAATTGTGCGAGGACAGGATGAGACGGAGAACCCCAGACCCAAAGTCTGACTGAGAGCTGTCTGACTGGCTGGCATGCTCGGTGGCGCTTGGGTGTGAAGTGTCAACTGGGGGTGACTTGCTGTGTTTAGGTGGTGGTGGTGTAAGAAGAGTAAGAGGAACCTCGCGAAGAGAGTAGAGACAAGCCGGTCGCAGGGCAGTCAAAGTCCCCTTGCACCTTGCAAGCCAAGCCAACCCACCCACCCCAACCGTTTCCCACTGGTGCGTGCGACAGACCCAACCCCCCTACCCCTAAAGTCGGGCGGGGGGCGGGGTTTGGGGATTCTACGGTGGGGGCGAGGCAGGCGCAGGGGAGTTTTTCCTGAAATCGGCAAGGAAATATTATTTCCCTCATGTCTCCCGCGTGACTGAGATAAATTTTCCCGTAATCATCGGTGTTTATTATTTTCCCGCGTCGCCCCGACCCGGGGGGGGAAGGTAGTTGGTGTCACGTGCGCGTACTCGACCCTGGAGGGTCCCTTGGTCCGCGGGGGAGGGTCAACCCACCACTCGCGCGTAAGGGGAGGGTGGGTGAGGGGGTAGGCGCCTTGGGCGCATGGCGAGAGAGCCGGACATGATGCTCAGGCTAGGGGAAATGCAAGGGATCAGGGGGATCCTAGCCAGCCGCCTAACCAGGTAAAGGGGGATGGTGTGGGGGTAAGGGCGACTCACTCAACCAGCCTGGTTCGCATGCTGGCTGGTTGCGTGTGGTTTCAGTGGTGGGAAATCAATCTCCTGGGTGACTCTGCCCGAACAATCCTCCTAGTCTTCCTCACGACCATACCAGGTAGGCGTAATGGGCGGCAGAAACCAACAGCGGCAGAGCGCGAATATCGATCGACCTTGTTGGTGACGAGGATACGGACGTATCAGCCAGAAAACACATAGGTCACTATCTCGTTTCGTCTGAACAAAAAAAAATTATCTTTGCATGTTATCTTAACTCTAGTCAGGACGACTACTCTTCAAGACTCACCCGCCGACAGACGCTCCCTTGTCAAGACAAGTTCACCCCCAACCACTCTTTTCAATACACTCTACAAGAATGTCTGCCCCCGCTGAGAGCCGTGGTGGTTTCGGTCGAGGTGCCGCCGGTCGAGGTGAGGATCTGACAGAATTACGTTTTGATGGATCGATGGTTTAGATAGGTGTCTAGGGGTGATTAAAGGGGGGGATGAGGTGTAAAAGGGACGGAATATACGACAGAAGAGGGAGTGGAAGGAGACCTTTGGGGACGGAAGACGGTTTGGACACCGCTGTGGAGACAGACGACGGGGATAAGATGGAAAGAGGAGAAGATCCACGCTCCCCGATATCGAGAAGGGCAAAAACAAAAACAAAAAAAACCCAAAAAAGTCTTTGCTGGCAATAAAAAAAAAGGTCACAGTGAAGGACGAGTGTTCTTTGCATCAACTGGGCAAAAGACAAAACGAGACATCGTTGATCGTGACGCGACATCGTGAACCCCGAAGCCGAATTTGCAACCCCTTTCCCTCCAAACTAGGAAAAGTGGTGTAGTCAAGCTTTGTTCTTCGAAATTTCAGGAGCGTAGGAGATGACACGTTACAGGCGCAGGGATATATCGTTTGACGAATATAAAAAGGCCTTGGATGGATTTGGTGGATATGGAACTCGCAGGAATCGATATGTGTGAAGGGAAACGATGTGTCGCACAGACGCCCTGGTTCACCTCTGTTGAAAACAAACAAACACAAAAACAAACCCAGAGATACAAAGTAAACTGACTCTTTCTCAATCTCCTTTTCTTCCGCTCTTTTTTAAATCTCCAGGTGGCCGAGGACGAGGACGACGAGGAGGCAAGAAGGACGAGGAGAAGGCCTGGGTCCCGGTTACCAAGTTGGGCCGATTGGTGAACGAGGGTAAGATCAAGTCCATGGAGGAGATCTACCTCTTCTCTCTCCCCATCAAGGAGTACCAGATCGTCGACAAGTTCCTCCCCACCCTCAAGGACGAGGTCATGTCTGTCGCCCCTGTTCAGAAGCAGACCTCTGCCGGTCAGCGAACCCGATTCAAGGCTTTCGTTGCCGTCGGTGACATGGACGGACACGTCGGTCTTGGTTCCAAGTGCGCCAAGGAAGTTGCCACCGCCATCCGAGGTGCCATCATCATCGCCAAGCTTTCCGTCATCCCTGTCCGACGAGGTTACTGGGGTTCCCACATCGCCGAGCCCCACACCGTTCCTTGCAAGGTTTCCGGTAAGGCTGGTTCCGTCATGTGCCGACTCGTCCCCGCTCCCCGAGGTACCGGTATCGTCGCTGCCCCCGCTTCCGGTCGATTGCTCCAGATGGCTGGTATCCAGGATTGCTACACTCAGTCCAAGGGTTCCACTGCCACCCAGGGTAACTTCTTGAAGGCCACCCTCGCCGCCATCGCCAAGACCTACGAGTTCCTGTCCCCCGACCTCTGGAAGATCATCCCCCCCGGACAGACTCCTTACGATGAGTTCTCCGCCACCCTCCAGATGGGTGCCAAGAAGAACAACTACTAAACTCAGCGTTTTTTTTCCAATCGACGCTCGATCGCGGGAGTTGCGCACCTTCTCTCTTATTCTGTTTCTCTTGTGCAACCTCCATGTTTCTTGCTTAGTTTGGGCCTGATGTAGTCGTCTCATCTAGGGTCATGGTTTTATGATCATTGGCTTGTTCACAAATTCTCCATTCATTGGTGTGAGCTGCGCGGGCGTTATGCATATGCAGCTGTCACGCAGAGAAGGGAGCGATTATGATCTCAGGCGAGGTAATCTTCTTTTCACGCACTAACGGGACGCCAATCTTATCATTAGTCCTGGAGGGGAACTGAATGCTCTGCATTCTTTCAAATTTGGTACGCGTTGAGAGCGCGCACGGCCGTGTGATGATTTGCATGGAAGGTCACAGGAAATCAGACCCAAGCAAACATGTAATCTAGAATTCTTGGTAACAGGAGCCTATGGGCACTCTTGCTGGTCGCACATCACGTTCCGTGCGAAGCAGAGGCGGAACAAACTATAACAGGGCTCTGTTCTCGCTCTTGTAATTCCCCGGTGAGCGTTACATCATACGACACGAGTGCGTCCATCACCGTCGTGTCAAGGTTCGTCCATCCTCATAGGGGCCGGATCAACAAGGCAGAAGAAAACGCCATGCAACAAATAGCGGCCCATCAACTCAGACAATGGACGCGCCGACTTGGTCGCATTTCGGACTGGTCAGCGTGGTTGTCGCCGGGTCCCGCATGAAGATGAACCATACCAGTTTTTAACCTATAGGGGAGGCAAATGATTAGACCGGAATGTTGTGGTATGAGGAATAGTGTGAAAAGAGATGGTCATTCTGATATATCAGGTAGACAGCGAGGCAGAAACCATCACGAATGATCTCCAGGTCAGCTGTACAGTCGATGCACTATCACAAGGATGACATAATAACCAGTATGTACTGTCGAAGGCCAACGACAGGTAGTCATCCGGGGAGGTCTGCCCCAACTGATCCTTTAAACAAACGTCTTTCGCATGCCTTTCTGCTTCGTCTGAATACCAAGATTGCTCCATGTAGACGAACTGCGCCGTGGAGACGCATTTGAGGCGCACCAGATCTGCGGGGGAATAGGTGAGTGTAAAAATTTAAATGTCATGGGCACTTTACATCTCTACCATTGCCCGTATGGATATACCGGTGCTGTTTATCTCGCCAAGAAAACGGTGCAAATGTTTTGCCATTAGACAGATCATGCACATTTTTCGTCGGATGACAATCTTCGCATGAGCCGGAACTTCCACCATTGACATGATCTTCATTGTAGGGTTCCTGACTGCAATGGGTAAAACTGATTGAGACACATGCATCCCAGTGGCACCCTGATATGCTTGTCCACAGCTACATCTTAGGCTGCTAGGTCAAGAATGGCATCGGCACCAGGTGGCGACCATCCTCAAAATCGAGGAAGTTGGCGCAGGGGTGTTGACGCGACCGAGTAGGAAACGCACGGCGGGGCCAAGGGGAAAGGGGCCCGAAAACAAACGAAACGAGAAACGACGCGACAGGCAGCGAAGCGAAAGGAAAGGTGCACAGAGGGGGCCACACGAAGGCTTCCCATCGATTTCAACATCCACCGTTTCACCTCAAGTCATCTCGACGGAAGACAGCCTGGATTGGATAAAGGGTCAAAGAAAACACGGAGGCGTGTTCAAGATCAACCTCATCTGCCCACATTCCTATCCATTCCGTCCTGCGTCAGTGGCCAGTATCGAGCAATCGACTCCTTCTTGGGCTTGATTCGGCTCTCATGACTCGAGGATGTGACGACCCCAGCTCCTAAACCTAGACCCCGAGACGACGACGAAGATGACGAAGACGACAACAATGGCATCCAGGCGACCGCAGCTCACCCCTGGATTGATCTCTAATAGTCCCATCGGTCATCCACATCAAACATCTCGTCTCAGACCGTCACAAGATCACAGACGAGGACAATCCATTCGACAAACTGGGAGGAATATTGATTCAGGTCCGAAGGAGGAGCATGGCGAAGATGGCGAGGACGAAGACGATGATCCGTTGGCGTTAAAAGATGGAGATCGCATGGAAGAAGTCTATCAAGATGCTGCACCCCGATTAGCGCCAACGAAGCAACACCGTGTCCCCCTCGGAGTATCCTCTCCAGCGGTATCGGATGCTCCTTCAACTGTCATCGACGTCGGACCAACCTTGGGAAACGATGACGAAACCAACTTTGTACCTCCATCCGACGACGAAGAGCTCGAGGCGTTGCTCGAGGAAAAAGGAAGAGATTGGTACGAGCGCATATTAGCAAAGGTTTCAGGAGATCTCACCTCCGAGTTGGGGTATCAGGACAAAGAGGCTTATGGATCGGAAGGAGCTGACGGCAAAAAGGCGAGTGGCTTGGTGTCAAATCCGACAGCGATCGAGATCCATAACATTCTTCAAGATCCGAAGTTGCCCATCAACCCACTCAGATCAGCAACAAGACTTCCATTCCCCGTGTCAGAAAATTTGCCAACTCCACCGGCGCTCTCCAAATCTCACCAGCCCCTTTGCTATCCATCCGCAACCGCATCAGATGACGACGTCGATAGACACCAACCGAAGAAACGGATTCGAGTCTCCGAACCATCAGAGATATTCATGCGTGAGGGAACCGCAAAACGTGCTGTCATACCGGGCCTGTCATCTTCTTTGCGGGATGATCTGGAAGAGATGGAAAGCGATCTCCTACCGCCGATCCCACTCCCTGTAACGGCACTGTTATCAAGCTCTGAACATAGGGTGGCCAGAATGGCTGCCAGTCCGAATCGAGATGTTGAAAGTGACACGGGTCTGGGTTTGGATGTCACTAAGGATTGTCTTACGGAGGTCTCATCAAATCCGCCGTCTCCACAAGTATTCCAACCTCTTTCTTCTCCTCTTTCCGAACTTGACAGCACAGACGGCCATTTCAGTGACTATGGAACATCGCAGATGCCCATTCTCTTACGATCTGAGCAGACGTTTGCAGAGGGATCTCAAGACCCACTGGCTTTACTCCCTTCCTCACCGACGATTCGTAGACTATCACGGGCCGTGTATGAACGAAGAAGTCGGTCTCGATCAACCACGCCCGTGGCCCCGGTCGTCATGGCTCCTCGACCTATATCGCCCGATCCTACCGCGTCGCCTGCCGTATCGCCACCTCTACCGGAAGTTCATCTCGACCCCGCTCTCCATAACTTCCAGTCCACTCGAACATTTCGAAAACGGACGGCTCTGCAGCTGCAACCTTACACGCGAGAGAAAGAGAAATACACCTCAATCGTTCGTCGTGGTGGTCGTCGGCTAATCCAGGAATTGATGCACGATGATCCGGATCAGGTCGCGCTCCAAATTCAACGACAGCAGGCTGAACAAGATAGTCAATTTGTCGAAGGGGAATCACTGGAAAAAGGTGGAGAAGAAGATGAGACTCTGCTAGACATGTCCGTGTCTCCGCCAGTGACGCCGCTAGATTGCGACAAAGAAGCCTATCTGAAGCTGTACGGTGTGGCAGCCGTGAACGATCTGGACGAACAGCTTCAAAGACTCGCGAAAAAAAGGCAGAAAGAAGAAGAAAGAGAAAGGAAACGCAAAGCGAAACAAGAACGACTGGAGCGAAAGTTTCAGCTCGAGTTGGAAAGAATGGCTCGGGAGAAGCGCAAAGAGGAAAAGGCGAGGAAGAAAGTGGAGCAAAATGCCAAACGTCAAGCTGCGCTTGATCCATCGGCCAATGATGGACCCGCCGGTTACTCAAATATGGATCGAGTGCCGGGATATGCTCGAAAGAAAGCAACAAATCCAAGGGAGCGAGACCTCGAGGCAGCGAGAGATGCGCTAGCTCGTATAAACCGACACCAAAGTATCTCAAGTTGTTCTCCTAGTCCAGAGCCTTGGCTCAACGACAACGATGATGGCATCATGGATATGGGCATGGACATGGATGTCCGGATGGACCTCGACGTGGCTGATTCCGAGTCGCCGGAAGATTCTGGAACCCGCTCGTCACAGTCTGGCAACAAGTCTCCGCCATTGCCTGTCGTCCCAAAGAAAGCCAAGCTGCTTCGAAAAGTCTTGCCGGCTTTCATGATCAGAAGTCTTGCAGCTGCAGAGCAGAGGAAAATAGCAGCCGAGAGGCAATCAGAAGCTTATGCTCGTCGAAGCCACTCTCCTCAGCGAGGTGTCGGAGTCGCTCGAATCCGCAAGGCTGGCCGTCACATCTCGGATCGGAGTGAGATGAACGAGTTCTTCGTGGAACAGCTTGACGAAGATGAGGTAGTCGATAACCCGCCTTTAGACATCTTCGGCGATGAAATCGAAATTCCTGTCGCTCCAAATTACGATGGCATCCCCCCCATATCGGATGACGAGTCCATCAATGGCTCGAGTTCATCTGAAAGCGAGGAAGACGGCACGGAAAGCGTGAGATTGTTAGTAGAGGGTAACTTTACTAGACTTCTGGATGGAAAACGAAAATCGCCTACTAAGAAGAAGAAGTCATTAGGTCCGCGTTTGCTGCGAGCCGCCCTAGAACCGAAACGCACCAGGAAGCGATCACTGAGACAGACCAGGCTCAGTTTTGACTCCGCATCACATAATCGCAAGGAACGTCCCCCCCGCGCACCTCGACCGCGTAGGCTACAACCTCGTTTGCTACTAGATGATGAGTCGATCTTTCAGACCTCGTCGCATCAGCGTGAACCTCACTCACGGAAGTTAACAGCGGCACCTTTTCCAAACGTCTCCCCCATTACGCCAGGGCCCGGTCGAGCACCCAACCATCGTACTATTTTACCTGACACTCCTTCAACAGTAGCGCGAGGCTCAAGCCCTTTCCCGCATAAACGACAACCGTCGGTCCCCACGGTGTTCACGACCACTCCTCGCAAAGCTAGCTTATGGTCCGACGACTACGATTTTCAGGTCGACTTTGACGTGAAACCGTTGCCGAGTGCGGTGGATGCTGGTTTGTCTTTCCCGGTTCCAAGGCTAATATCTTTACTTGGCTGGTTGGAGCATCCTAATCTTCTCCCGGTGAATGAAAATATCGTCGAAATGTACTCGTTGTGCCTGTTCACGGCGATGGACGAGCAGTCGTTGCTCAGCGCTCTCCAGATTGCGTGTGAATGTGCTACGGCACAGCTCCTAGAAGCCGCGAACGATCGTTCGAAAGCATCCGAGCTTGATATACACCAGCTTCTAGACTTCGCGGACGTGCTGTTCCGGACTGACATTGACACCATGTCGAAGCAGAAGTTCTTTGCTGTCCTTGATCCCATTTTCGAAGCGTGCCTCTCCACGACAGTGGTCCGTGACAGCAAGAGAGACGCGTTTGCATCCTTGGTCTTAGAAGCAAAGTGGAACGTCTTGCAGCTCTTCATTGAGATGGAAAAATTGACTCATAGTCTGGACACAACATGCGACAAATTAGCACACCGCAGGGTCGAAGGTGCCGCCCGGACCGTAGTCCAATCCCTTCTCGACTACGGCTTCGATCGAACCATGAAGCCCCTGAAAAGAATCATGGCCGGCACTGCAGAGGACGGATATGTCGTCAGCTCCTCGGTCGGTATCTGGATTGCTTTGATGCACGTACTCCCTGCTCGTCTGCGTGGAATGGGAAGCCATGTCGATACGGACCCAGTATTTGACCATCTGAAGCAGATCCTGCAAGAGGACGGAAGCGTTCGACATTGCGAAAAGATCTGGTATCTGATTTTTGGAACAGCTGCGATCGGCCAATTTGGGCCCAATGGTCAGACGGGAATCGAGATGATTTCCAAGCCTGCATGGCTTCTTGTCAGAGCAGCTCTCCGGTCTATTGCCCTCCCTCCCATGACAGAGGACGAAGAAATCAAGCGTCGGTACGAATTGAAGGGTCGGGACAAGTACATCAAAATCACTGTTATGCGCTGTCTCCAGCTAAATTGCATTTGGCAATGGCAGACCGACCGGACGAGCTTTCCGATTGCAACCAAAGACCTAGGCACGATTTTTCGAGATCGGCATCACCGTAACCTCCCTAATGAGAGCTCCTCGGACTTTCCTGAGTTCATCGTCCAAATGGATCAAAGCAAGGCCGAAGACCTGGACTATGACGACTCCGCGTACAACCTCTACTTGCGCTTTGTATGCCTGTCGGCATCTGACATGGTTGAGCGTGCCGGCAATCTGTCTGAAGCGAAAGATATTGAGAAAGAGGTGCAACGTTTGATGCTGGCGGTGTTTCCCGCTTCGGCTGTCTCATCTCAGCAGACAGCAAGGCAGATCACCTCACTTATCAATCGATATAGCACAATAATTGTGGCGGCTCTGTTCGTCCCTAGTCTTATGGAATGGCTGCTCAGCAACTCTTCCAAATGGATGATTTTTGCCAATGCCGATGTTGCCGCAAGGAGTATATGCATCCGGGGGTTGATGTACATGGGAGTGGTCGCCAGACATCACCAAGTCGACCTTCAGCCAGTCGTAGGCCGTCTAGCCGTCATTTTTGATTCCATCAGCACTGAGAAGACGATGTTGAAAGCAGACGACCCGGATCTCAAGATCAAATGCATCCAACTTGAACGCCAACTGATTCTCGTCATCACGTCGTTTCGGTACATGATCAAATTCCATTCGTTTCACCGAGAGATGCAAGAGCAACCGCGATATCCGGACCCCATCCTACTTCATGCAGTTTGGACCAATCGTCTGCAATCTCGGGAGTTAGTGACGGACAGAAGGTCTGGCAATGAGATCGTCGATTGCATCCAGACATTCCTTGATGCTCGAAATCGAGCCTTACCGGAATCGATCAGATTACAACGTCATGCTCTAAAGTCCAGCGACGAAAGTCAGTCTAGCGAATTCAGTGCGATGGGAATCGACTTTACGGATGAAGACCTTTTTGCACTCGGCGGATCAGCACCTTCCGAAGAGTCCGTTAAGGATGGCGAGCTCGCTAGGATCATCCGAGATCGAGTCTCACCAGGCCTTTATGAGATGCTATCCAACACGCTCTCCAATAAGACCGTCGTATCATTAGCTTCGATTGAGCGAAGGGACCAGGCGGCGTATGTGGCCAAGTTGACGAAGTGCTGGGCAGACTGTGCTGTGATACTGGTAGTCGATCATCATCTAAGAGATTGGTCCACGTATGTTGGCTATGGCAAGGAATCTTGGGAGAGATTAGCAGAAGACCTAGGAAGAAAGCAGGTCGGGTTACATTTTATGCGCATCCTGGCCCAATTGGACCCGAACTCCTTCTTGGTAAGTCCTGATTTCCCGTTTGGACGCATATCGCCTTGCCGAATCAACACAACTGACTGGCTCCTGCTTCCAGGCTTACACTGACGAATATGTGTCGTTACTATGCCAAGCGCTCGTAACTGACGAGATCTCCATTGAGCCAAGCTATATCGAAACTGTTCTTGCCATACCCGAGGCGCAGGAACATCCACTACTACATAACCTATTCTTCCGCTCTGACCGATTTCTGGCTTCGCGGCTAGAGACGCTGCGCAAACTGTTCCAGAACGCTGCTCAACTGTTATCCAAGACTCAGATGCGAGGTACGAGCAAGACATTTGCGTACCGATGCGCCAACGTGGTAGTGTCGACTATGCACTCAAGCTACGAGGTGAGCTGCCTGCAAGGCGCACTATTTGGCTGAACTGCCAGGGTCACATGTCCTAATTCTGTCTTACTTTTTTGAACAGAGAATTCCCCTTCACATGCATGTTCAACGTGACGATTACTCCGCCTTTTGCAATGGCGTGGTAGCACTACTCAAGCGAGAGGCCGGCGGTTTCATGAATGAGACGACTGTGCCTAAATTGAAAATTTTCCCCCTCAAGCCATGACAGTCCTATCATGGATCCAAATACGATGATGAACATGCATATCCTGCCCGAACATTGTCACATGCACTTGGACCAGTACAACTTCGGATCTAAGTCCGTCTTGGGTGCCACCAACTGGACCCATCTTTCTCCTTGACCACTCTGACGAATTTCACAACTAACTTGTCCATTCCTTTCGTGTCTCCGTCTGTGACCAATCCTTTCAGGAACGGCTTGATATCCTCAGGTCGCCAACGTGGACGAATGAGAAAGAGATCGTGAAACCGAACGGCAACGTCTAACGGCAGAGAGGAGGCAGACAGTGGAACGACGAGTCGTGAGTTTGCAGACGATCGGGAGAATGATGTGAGAGGGATGGGGTTGAGGAGGACTTGGCCCTGTTGACAAAGGGAACGCAAAGGGAGAAAGGTCAATTCAGCTCGTCGGTGCGGATCAAGGAAGATTCCGGGAGATTGTTCTTACCTCTAGGGTCTTGATGTCTACTTCATGTTTAAAATCCTCTCCGACCTCCTTTTCCCATCGGGGAACGAATGCATCCGTTGACGGCGGCTCCTCGGGCTGAACAGATCAAGAGGCAGGTATAGAGGGAAGTAGATGTGTCAGTGGATTCAGCAGCAATATGAGGGGACGAAACGAGCACAAGAGATCATGTACATACATCAATACCAGTCAGCAGACCTTTACCGATCTCCTTTACCGTCATCCTAACATTGCATGCCCAAACCTCTTCCTCCGTTTCAACATCTACACTCCGTGTCTTCTCCACCCGCAGATTCCCGAAAACAGCCATCACTTTCCTCATGAGGGAAGGAGATTGCTCATGTTCTGATTCGAGTACTTGCAAGATTGGTGTGGCGCGAGCGTAGGAAAAGGTGGTAGATGTTTCTGATATTGAAGGTTCATTTCGGGGGGGCGGAATCGCATGAACGGTCAGAAGTGAAAGCAGAAGCGAGAGTAATGGGTACAGGTGTTCTGAAGGGAGCAAGAGAAGACGCTTATTTTCCCACTCAATCACGTTTTTCTCTTTTAACGCTGCTTCCAATTCCTCATCGGATGCTTGAACGATTGAGAGCAGTTGTGCTTTCGTGTAATACTTGTATCCTTTTCGCGAGTTCGTATGAGTGCCAAAATCGGGAAGCGCAAGCCGAGTTCGTTTCTTGGTAGGGGTAGCATCATCGCCCTCGTCCTCGTCCTCCATTCCGCCCACGGGCATCAATTTCCTCTTCTTCCCATCAGACCCATTCACTCCTTCTCCGCCGATACAAATATACCGTGGATCGTCCATCCCTTTCCATGCCGTCTCTTTCAATGCCTTCTGGACTCTTTCCAGTCGAGGAACGATCGGTAACACCTCCATAATCTCATGTACCGTATCTTTGAGGAAGATCGTTGGTGACTGTAAATCTTTACTTGGTCTCTCGGGCTGAAACAAGAGCAAGGAGTTTGAGAGAGATACAGTGCGGAGTTGATATGTTTTGGTCGCAGTACAGATGACAGCATCATCGCTCGGTTTCCCTTTCATGGTCAGTCGGAGTCGAGGAGGCGAGGAGGGAGAAGAAGAGGATGCAGAGGAAGACTTTGATGCGTCGATTGCTTTCATTAGCTCCGGACTAATCTCGATCAGCTTGTATTTATCCACTGAGCCTTGATTTACGGCCGACGCAAGAGGATCATATCGGACAACGATCGGTATGTTACCCGAGTTGGCTTTCCCTGCGATGGAAGATGTCGTAACCGCCATCTTTACTGTAGGTGGTGCGAGATGATTGGCAAGAGTGGGTCTCGTGGAGCAGAGACACAAGATGATGGGGATATGGATTCAATGGTCACGAGACGACGCTTAGAGTGGCTGGTTGTCACACGTTACCTCCCAAAGTCTGTATTTTTGTGTCAAAAAAGGTGAACCCATATGATTCATGGAGGAAGTCTCCAGGTATGTGATTATCTTTCACGTCGATTTCAATTTCGACGTCGAGGCAAGCAGGGTGGCATTTTCGTACGCGACGACGCGTGCTGAAGATGGAATGGCTGAGGAATCCTGTTGAAGGGCGTTGTTTTGTTTGTGAAGGAGGGACAATGTTAGGCACAACTATTGACACGTCATTAAATAAGTGAGCGTTATCAAGGAACACCTTCCTTACGCTTAACACAGTCGCAAAGGTCGCCGCCCTCCTCGGCTCTCGGCAGTTGATCGTAGCGGGAACGATTCATCTTCACATACTATCCGCCACTAGCAAAGGCTCGAAAGGAGGAGGAGTAAGAAACCTCACTTCCTGTCATAATTCAACAATGCATTAAACAGAACAGTGTGCTTAGAATCCTGCTGTGCTTAAATGTTGCAGTGATTGTTGCGGATCATCCAGACTCGAGTTTCCCGTCTTCAACAACTGACACTCCCCGCCGCCTCCAGGTGCCAATCTCGTAGGTTTCTGCACTTCGTAGTTGTCCTACCATACGCTTTCATTGATTACGGCGCCTTGTACCAGCTACCCCGGATAGCATGCTCGGGGGGGGGGGGGGGGGTCCTCCGGCAATGTGCAAAGTTGCTGCCACAGCCAAGATATCTCTTGTGACCCCAAGTAGAAGAGATCATGCGATGACATCATGTGGTCATAGCGGTGAAGAACATCTTGGGATGGGGCTTGCCTGAATTGTTCACTTGAATCAATTCAGTACCAGGTGTATCATGCGACACGCTCTTGCTAATTTTTCTACCCCCAAAACATTTGCCTAACTTTTTTTCGACCTCCCGATTTCTTTCATCCCCGGACTCTCCCGTTTGTCTTTTTTTTCCATCAGCATCTTTAAAACAACCTTTAGTCATGCCACGAGCTCACGCCCTCCTTGATCGCCTTGGCGACCGCTTCTTTAGGTCCGTCATTACCATTCATGACATCCCATACTCGTCCTTCGCCGGCAGCTGGATTCTCAGCGGCGGCCAGGATGACTTGAGCGACAGCCTCTCGGCTGTCAGGAGAGCAACGAAAGATAAGGGCATGGCAATAAGATTTAGTATTGACAACGACCATGTAAACAGAGTGCAGATAGGTATATAGCGGGCGGGCAGACTTCGACCACAATGAGAGATGACTCATAGAATGATTGTTCTTACCTCACGCTTCCCAATTGGGGTTTACCGATCTCCACACCGTGCGCGGGTTCATCGGTCAACCCACCAGGGCGGACGATGGTGAATTTCAGAGACTTTCGCTTGTATAAATCGATATCGGCGAGCCGTTTGTATTTCATGTCTAGGAATGCAAAGCAAGTAAGGGTGATCAATCAGCCAAGGTTGGTATAGGATTCACAGCCCGCGTCTGGAATCTGAAAAGAAAAAGGAAAGTCAAGAGCGGAAACTCACAGTCAGGAATCGCTTTCCACATACGCTCACTGAGAGCCTCTGTTTGCAGAGATTCAGTACGAATTGAGTGGGGTTAGAATGTTACGCTGCTTTGTCATTGTCGAGCAGATAAGCAACGTTGCCAGAGGCCCACTCACTTGAAGCATCGTTATAGTAGCTCGGAGGAGGTTTGGTGACGTCTGTTTGTGTCGAGGACAAGAAGCGGGATAGAAGATAAAGAGGAGGAATCAGCGTCAGGGGACTGTATCACAAATGAAACGGGGAAAAGTGGAATCTGTCTTAACCTACCTCGCAAGTCGGTAGCAGAGACCATGATGAATCGGTGATAGTTCGAAGCCTCAAGGGCGTCAAAGACCTTGATGGCACCTTTTTTATTGAAGGGGATTAGGATACACAGTATTTTCAGCTACCCCGTTCAGTCAATACGCAGTTCTGGGCTGCCTCGGGCGAAAGATGATAAATCACGTCTTCACTTACCTTCATAATCTACCGCCTTAGTTCTCTCCACTCCTCCCTTGCCACCGGCTCCAGCCGACCAGATCACCGCATCCGGTTTGATTTCCTCGAATAATTTGACGAAATCACTCACTTTTGCATCTTCGACGGAGAGAATTCGAGGCTCAGCACCGGTTTCTCGAATTTCGGGGAAGGATCGATCGCTTCGAACTAAGGAGATCACGCTGTGTTTCGCGGCTGTGGCCGCTGCTGAGAATTTGAGAGCGACCTGTATTCGCACGAAGAGGAGAGTCGTAAACAAGAACCACCCCGTTCATATAGAACGATTTTGTTGATTTTGGAGGAACATTAGCTTATTGCTTCTATTCTTCGTGCTGAAAAGAGGCTATGGAGACAAATGGACCTGCCGCTCCGGCGCTTTCCTCACCTTGCCACCTCCGCCGATGATAATGAATCGCATGTTTGCTGATTGCTAATTGCTTGATCAAGGATGAAAGGGCTATAAGCGCTGGGAAAAATGATTGTTCTGTTAGGTACAAAAAATCTCTTCAGCTGTGAACGTCAGTTTATGCTTCCTACTTCGTGCTTAAGCTCTCAAATCCTACTCTTTGTCAGTCATAAATGAGCATCTCGGGACCTGGGTAGAAGCGGGGTTACCCACCAGTGATTCGCGACTGAGCTGGGTGAGCGGGAAGCGGAGTGCTGGATCGGGATGGGATGGAAGTCGCCGGGCTGACGTCATGATATCCGGATTACCCGGGGGAATTCCCTCCCTAATGACGTGTCAATTTGCGTAAGAGTTTCCAACTTCCACTTCGGCCGCCGCGATGAAACACGCTGAGCGATAGTTAGTTAACGCGACGAGCAGCCATCAGTATTCTCCCCCTCTCTGCAGTCTCATCACCTGGGTTGACCAACCATCCGCATCAAGGTTTGGGGTCCCTATGCGTACTGCCGAGGCATCTTCCCAACGCAGTGTAGTAAAGAAGATATGTCTTTCTGCTGCAAACAATTTACAACGATGACAATCCCGATGATTAATTTCTGAATATTCCACTCGCAATGCAGCGCGCGCATCATAAGCTCAGCGTGGAATTACTCGTTCTCGAGCTATCGCGGTGCTGACTCACAGGGCAAACACCCATCAAATTTATACTTCCTTTCCTTCTACTGCGAGTCCAGGAGGTCTTGCACAGCCCTCAATGGTCTCCTCGACCTCTCTGGAAGATCTAATCAGCCCCTCAATACTAACGCTCCCGAAGGCTATCGAGGCTTCACGCAACCGATGGGCAGATGACCTCCAAGCTCTTTTGCAGAATGCCAAGTCAAGGTTCGCTGACGTTCAGTGGATCAAGTCACCAGGCGAATTTGATGACACCACATCTGTGGAGCCCGTCTGGGGCCACAAAGCGATCATTTATGTTCGAGCTCCCAAGTCGTTCAAGGATCGATATTTCACGTTCCCAAACCTTCCAGCTCGATCCCTCTCTGCAACTCCGAATACGGTTTCAGCATTCGATCGGTCTATCTCCGCACTTTCCCATAACACGCAAGTGACCTCCGATCACTCATTCGGTGCAAGGAAATCATTCCTATCATTATCAGATCATGGAACGCCGGAACTGTTGAGGTCGCAGCTGCAGTGGTTGTACACAGCCCAAGGTGGGATCGCCGAACAAGTGACGGAATGGATCAGTCGTCAGGATGACAGTCCGCTGCTGGATGGTGAAGATGTCGATTATGATCGACTTAGCCAGGTAAGATATCTTGTCAGAAAATTCACTGCCTCCCGCTTGCACTGACCCTTCCATCTCCACCAGGATCTCACTTATATGTGGCGAAGCAAGCTATACACGGACTGTATAATTCGCCTTCAAGATCAGACAGAACCGTTCGCTCCGAAGGAACCACCTCAACCTTTTCGTCGATCTGCCAAGCCGATCGTAAGAAGAGCGGTTTCGCTGGCCGCCGTCAACATGGTCAATAACACGGACTTCGATCGCCCACGATCCGCAGCCGGTGCTGGCCCTGAAGCAGACGATGATGACGCCAGTTTCACGTCTTTCTCAGCTCATCGCTTCATCCTTTGCTCGAGATCACCTTACTTTGCACAGCTCCTCCTCAATTCCAGCTCCTTTGCCTCTCATCCAGCAAGTCAAGACGCGCCGTCGATACCTGTCATCAATCTCCCTTCTCCGCCATTCACCGCTGCGTCCCTGCATTTCATCATCGGCTACATGTATTCTGGCACTCTTACTTTCTCACATCGTACGGTCGACCTTGCAACCGCGATCGCCATCCACCGAGGCGCGACGTATCTCGAGCTAGACGACTTGGTCGCACAAGTCGAGTCACATTGCGTTTGGGATCTGTGTCATGGTATGCGCCAATGTCGGTGTCGAAAGTGTCTGCAGCGCATACCTCGAGTCTGGGCGTTCTCTTCGGCACTTGAATCGGGAGCTCCCAAACTAGCGGCCCGCTCAAAGCAGTACTTGGTCGACAACTGGGCGGAATGTCTTGGCAAAGAACTGGCAATGGCCTCGGATGAATCAAGGGACAGCCTTCGGGATTCAATTACTAGAACCATTACTCCCTCCACTGTCATCGCATCATATCGTTCCCTTCTTAAGGCCCGCAAGGCGATTGCGCACCCTACTCCAAATTCCCAATCACCCGCGATGGACTGGGCCGAGTCGATCTCAAACATGCTGGACGTCATAGCACAGGCGATCATCGACATCACTCTCCCCTGTCTGGATTCTGTCATCGCCAGCCCAAGTTTTTCAGACTTGATCGCAGGTAGAGGATTTGATACGGACCTGCTAGAGTTTGTTTTAAGCCATATTACCGAAAGTTTGGGAAACATTCAACGTTGTCGATGGGCTCCCTGGGCTTACCAGATCATTGTCGGATCGCTACTGCTCGTTCAACAAGAAGACCAGAAGGACCTACTACTGCCAAGCGGGTCTCGCATTCGGCAGACAGTTGAAAGTGCTCAGCAGATGGTGATGTCCCATATCAAGAGGAGGTGGATGCAGATTCGTCAAGAGGATGGGTTCGAAGGCCTTGAGATTTGGGCTCTAAAGGAGATTAGTGACGGTAAGTCGTTTGAGGCAACAGGGATAAATGTCAGCCAGCTAATCCAAAAGCCTATTATCACCAGAAATCGAAATCCCTATGAGAGACCTGATGGCCCCACCCGAACCGCCCAGCAGATTGGTAACTCCCAGCAATTCAAAACCCGTGGTCAGGCCAACCAAAAAGCCACCTGTGCCTCGCCTCTCCGACCTGAAGAAAGCCAAATCCGAAGAAAGTATCGCCCGTTCGACAGTGGCTTCCACGAGAAGCCACGACAGCAACACGACAGCAACGCTGAATGCCTCTCACAAAATGGCCCGCCTTTCCGAACCCTCACGACTTCAAGAACCTCCTACAGTTCCGAGAGCTTCCGCTATTACACATCCGAGAGTCGCTTCCAGCTCAGTCACACGCCGTTCCCAAGCATCTGTTGCTCCGTCTACCGTAACTCGAGCTCGCAATGGAACAGAGCCGGTAGAAGTCGTATCGGCATCAGCCGCCAGCAGAACGCGGGTTCAGTCCCGATCCAGTGTCTCTGCCGTCAGACCACTGCCGCCTACATCGTCGACGACTCCCAGAGTTGCACTTACGACCGCTGAACGTTCGAGGTTGACAAGCGCGGCCTCCAAGACGTCAAAGGATCGCACGCGAGTGCCAAGCACCGCATCACGCAATACTTTGACAAGTGTCGTTTCTCGGCGAGATCCTGTCGTAGAGCAAACATCATCCTCGACTGTTAGGCCCAAGCGGTCGGTCGATAATCTCCCGATGCTTGTAAGCAAAGCAAACAGTGCACGTCCCGCACCTGGACCATCGGTCGGTCCCGCACCCAGCACCAATCGTGCAGGTGGACCTCCAGAGAAACCCAACGGTTCAAGGCCGGCGCCTAGCATCAAGTCCAAGAGCAGCTCGCAGTCCCTAGGGAGCAAGTCCCGAAACGCCTTGACCCGTGCAAGCAGCCCTGTCCCATCTGTCCCACCTTTGCCGAGAGCACCGGCGCCAAGAATGCCTCCAGTGTCTCTTCGACCGCTACGACTCTCCTCTTCCTCCAGCATCATCGCTTCTGAGAATTCCAAGGTTCCTCAACGAATTGATCCGAAGACTCCCACCAAGGCAAAGCCCACCCGTTCCCCCCAAACCACCCCCAAAAGCAGGGTTGTACAGCAACCCAAAACCCCTTTCAGCACTTCCCGCCGAGTCCCAGCATCAACTCCCAAAGTGGAAGGATTGGCCATCTCAAACGGTCGAAGACAAGCTAGCGGCTCAACCGACGATGCGATGTCTGAGACCGTGACGCCATCTGTGTCCGACAGTGAGCTACCTTATTCCGACGCCTCTGTCCGAAAATCGAGTACCGCCAGCTTTCCGGCCTCAGTCTTGCCTACGCAAGATCCGATGATAGAGCAAGATCCGATGATAGAGCGGCAACGATCCTCGCAATTTGCAAACTTATCATCCTTCCGCATTTCAGAACGACCCCGTGGACTTTCAATGACCTCGAGCATTGCTTCATCCTCGCGCTTCCACCCCGCCTTAGCCTTCGACCCACCTAAACGAGAGCGTTCTCCACCTATCATCCAAGAGGATGGTGACACAATCGAGCACGAGCATGAAAGTGGGATCGACCTTCGTGTAGGCATTCCTTGTGTTGTCTCGCTCAAGAACCAAAGGGCCAAGTTTAAAGCATCTTGCCGTTACATAGGGAGGGTGACAGGTCGGCAAGGTGTTTTCGTTGGCATCGAGGTTTCTGAGCAGGTTTCTAGCCGTCACCATCTAGAGCAAGGCGACGGATCGGTGAACGGGCGTAGGTATTTCAAGCTGACGTCTGAGACTGCTACATCTCGAATTATACGCCAACGATCTCCCTCGATACTCAAGCCGAAGACAGTAGTTCCTCGCTATCGCGATCTTGGTAGCTCGATGCAATTGAATGCCACTGTGGAGCATTCACGTCGGGATACTGCGACTCTGCGAAATTTTACGACCGATTTTTATGACAACTGGATTTCGCCAATTGCGACTGATCCTAAGATGAAGCCGATCGCCACAAGAGGCCTGTTCGTCAGACCTCACGAGGTGGTGTTCGTTCTCGGGGCGGGGGAGTGAGGCAAAGCGTTCCACACGAAGACCAAGAACATGACACGATGCCTTTCCGGCGATGATTTCTTTTTTAACGACGATTTATAACTTTTAAGATCATGATAGACCGACCACGATTTCCCATCTCGCGATCACTTACGACTACTTTCATGATTTATAGGGGATGGAGCTGAACAGCATAAGGCTTATTGTCCCCCCCATTCAGTCCTTTCCCTATTCTGCCTATCCGGCTCCGTTGACTTAGCAATGTTGTTTTTGAATGTGTAGCCCTCGGATTTGGGCAGAGTCGGCGTTGCTTTAGTGTTCTGAGGGTGCGGAAGGGATGCTCTCTCGGCACCGAAGTCGCGGTCCCAGTGTCAGCTCTATTATTGGGAGGACCATGGCGGGTGGACCATTTGTCAAGTTGTATCTAGCGAGTTCGGAGATGGATAAGGTCCAACTACACAGAACCTCGAGTCTACATAGCCAATCTGCCCAGACCAAGAGCAATGAATACTGTTGAAAGTAGAACGGAACAACATCAGCCAGCTCGATCGGGTTTTGTTCACGCTCAATGGTCTATACACGAAAATGACAGGCAACTCACCAACTCCAAGACCCGCCGTTAGGCCTCCGGACACTCTAGACCCTCCAGCCGGTCTGACCTTGTTGAAAGCTCCATCCTTCCTTGCGACATTGAGAGCATGGATACCGATGGCGGTAAAGGCACCGGCACCAGTCAGCCTGCAGGTCAGGCAATCGGTGAAAGGTGCAGCTTCGGTGGAGCCCGGTCCTTGCCCTTGCAGTTGACCAATGGCTCGTTCCGAGCTGGTAGTTGTTGTTGTAGCTGGTGAGCTCATTTGTTAATGGATTTCGGATGGTGTTTTTGCCTTCGTCAACCGAATGGGACTTGTCGATGAGAGTGCATAGGATATCCTTGATTCTGTCTTTGTATATTCACACCGGTAAAAGCTGATCTTTCCACTTTATTGCAAACGAACCTTTCCTTTCTAACGCTTCACCTGCGCGGTGGATAAATCAATTGAGCCCTGGGTTCGCGTTAATCTAATCGGGAATTCTTTTTTTTTCTAAATTTAATTGAATATAAATGGCGCGTTTCCGATTACTTCGTGTGTCGCCTTTTTAGGAAGGGGAGAGGACGGGGGCCAGGGGGAGAGGTAAGGAGTACCAAAGGGGAACCGACGATTTAGAATGGGTCCAAAAACAGTAATCTCATCATGACTTGCTCTAACTTACCAACGTTCTTGAGTGCGATTTATCATCAAGTCATCTTGATAACGGAACGATCAAGACCTCTTCAATATTCTTCTGAATCAATTTAATCCCCATCACTTGATGAACCCACGCTCACTGGCTTGAACTCTCCCAGAATTCTCAACCCAAAAACCCGGCAAAACACATTGAAAACCATGTCGCAGAATCCGAATGGGCTGGCTCCCAGGCCGGCTCTCAGTATGCAAGACTTTATGCGATTACTTCCCGCAGAGCTTCAAGGTGCAAGTCAGCAGCAGCAGATGGAGTACCTTCGACAGATCGCTGTGAATGGTACTCGGCAGAGAGCGCAGCAGGGGCAACAGGTGAGTTATTTCTTTCCCCTTCAACACCTCTGTGAAGACCCCGATCGAAGCTTAATAATAACGCCAATTTCTATGATTCAGAACATGTCATCCCCACAAATGAATCGCTCTCCTCAAATCAATAACTCCAACGAAGCAGTCAATAGCTCCCCACAGACCTTCAATGCTCAACTTCAAAACCAGTCGAGCCCGATGCAGCAGCAAATGGGAGGCCCGAATCAGGTCAACCCGGCGATAATTGCCATTATGCGACAGGCACAGCAGACAGGTGCTTTGGGACAACCCGGGAATATTCAAGGCCAGATCGGTCCCAATGGAGCACCGCAATTGACTGCCGCTCAGATTCAGGCATTTCTTGCACGGAATCAGCAACAACAACAGCAACAACAGCAGCAACAACAGCAACAGCAACAGCAACAGCAACAGCAACAGCAACAGCAACAGCAACAGCAACAGCAACAGCAACAGCAACAGCAACAGCAACAGCAACAGCAACAGCAACAGCAACAACAGCAACAACAGCAGCATCAACAGCAACAACCGCATCAACAACAACAGCATCAGCAACAGCATCCACATGTCAGCCCGGCTCCCAACGTACTACCGCTCCAAGGCCAAGCTCCACCAGTCCCTCAAGCTATCGGTAACAGCATCCGTCCGATGACTCCTCAGAATATGCCTATGGGTCTTCCGCAGGGTTCGCCAATGCAGCGGGCTCAGCAAGCCCGTGAGGCCATTCTGAAGCTACCTCGACCGACGGCCGCACCTATGATGCTACCAGGCCAACCTGGACCCCCACCGCCCCAGATGATGATGCCTCAGCAGGTTCCTCCACCACCACGGCCGAACATCGATCAAGACATGCTGAGGAACATCTTGGGCAACCTGCAGTTGTTTATTCAAAAAAAAAACAACAATGAGCTGAATGACAGGCAGCTAGCAATGGTGAGTATCGTATGCTATCGTCGTCCGACATCGTTTTCTTACTTCCCTTCCCTTCCCTTCCCTCCTCCCTTCCCATTCCATTCCATCCCGGCCTTTACCCTTCCCCGCAGCTCAACCTCGTACTCGCACGTTCTCCCGAGCTTCTAAAGAACATGGCAGCTCAAAAAGCTGCGCAGCAACCACCCAATGTCCATTCGGGTGCCCAACATGCCGTGCTACGACAGCTACAAACCATGACACAAAGCTCTGCCGCTCAGCAACAAGCGAACACCAGCGTTCTGCCGAGTCAACAGCGCTCGATGGTCAACGGGATGGGGGGAACTCCTACGCCAGGCAATCTGCCTTCAAGACTTCCGAATGGGCCGGTTGATCAAAAGGCTAGTTTGGAGACGGCGTATAGGAAGATTGAAGAGATGCTAGACGAGAAGAGAGCGGAAGTATTCACAAAAAACCCGGCGATCCGCAAATCATACCTGAAGCACTTGCAAAGTCTTCCCGAGGACAAAAGGGCGGCCGTCTTTATCAAGGTTCCAGCTCTGCAATTGATGTACGATGCATTCTGCCGAGAAATAACTCAGCAAAACAACCGAATCGTCAATGGCCCCGGCAACGTCGGCACTCCGGCCAACATGCCTCCTCCTACCCAAGTTCAACGTTCTCCTGCCCAGGAGTCCTCGGCGACAGTGACTCCAATAACATCAGCGCCGCCTCCAAGCCCTGCCGTACATCCTATGCCGCAGATGAGCCACCCGCTCCCCAACCTCCAAATTCCGGCCAATCGGCAAAAGAACATGCCACCTCCAGCTTCCATGCAACCAGGGCCGACACCAAGTCAGACAAGTGCACTGACTCAGCAGCAAGTGCTTGCTGTTCAAGCACAGGCAGCCAACCAGTTACAGCAGATCCAACAACAGCAGCAAGTATCTCAGAGTGGCAGCCCGGTGTCAGGTCAAGCTACGCCCATCCCTCGAGCGGCAGGTACAATGCCAATACGAGGAGGCACGCCGGGACGCATAGGTGCTCTACAGCAAATTTCTGGCCCTGGCCAACGAGGATCACAATCTCCTCAAAATGGTTCTCCCATTCCTATTGGAGCCGCGGCTGAAGGGTATGCTAATCGATTACAAAATACGGCCGCCCATGCTCAACAACAACTTCAAGTTCAGGCTAACGGCCTGATGCAAGCTCGATCTGGGTTTCCTCCACCTCGAAACGCTTCGATTCACAGCCTCCCACCGGACAACAGTTTCGTTCCCGTCAGTATCTCGTCTCTCATTATACCGGATAACCCACCGGAGACGTTACTTAGACCTCAGCCCTTCCCGAATGCAATCGGTCCTCGAGTTACGCTTTCGACTGGTCTCGGGTCAGGGACAATTCTTGGCACACCTGTCCTTGGTACTCGGCCTGCCGTATTTGATGAGATTCTTGCCAAGCTCGGCGAACCTACTAGCAAGAAGCGAGCAGCGAGGGGCTCATCTTTGTTTGAGTCAGCCGGGGCGAAGGATGAGGAAGATAAGGACAAAGACACAGCTCCTGTCGTCAACACCATGGTTGCCATACCTCCTAAAGTCGAGGAACAAGTGGACGAGGAGGTAATTCACGAGCCCGAGACTAAGAAACGAAAGATTTCCGACGTTGCCAAGGGAGTAAACCTGAATCTGTCAATTACGGACGCCGTCGAGGATTTCCTTCTCGAAGTCGCTGATGAGTTTCTCGAATCTGTCGTCGAGACGAGCTGCAGGATCGCGAGGCACAGGGGGAGTACGAAACTACAAGTGAAGGATATCCAGCTGCACATCGAACAGGGATACGAGGTCCATATTCCGGGTTATGAAGCCGATTCGATTCATATTGAACGATTGAAGACGGAACTCAAGGCGGCTGCTGCTCCACCCTCGGCTGCACCAACTCGTGCGGCAAGACTCGCAGCGGTGAATAATGCAAAGCTAGGTCTACCAGCGGGCAAGGTAACGGTGAAGTAGACGAGATGGTAATTCTTTGGGCGATGGTAAGCCTCAATGGTCTCATCGAAACCCATTCCATCACTTAGCAGGAGGATTAACAGAAGGGCGGATTGTTGGTACATACGTTCATCTCCGTAAGCCTTTCGGTGAAGCAATGAGATACATGTAATGAAACAAAACGGTTGTAATGCCCATTTTCATGAATGCTCTTATCATACATTTACGATGTGTTTCCCCCGAACTTCGCTTGGGCCATCTGTTTAAACATGGCCATCGTCGCTGCGTCTTTACTTTTCATTTCTGAAAACCTATCATTCCCCGCTCCCGCTCCCGCTGCCGATGCTGCCCCTGCCCTTCTCTCCTCTTGCATTCGTGCATTCCTCTCGTTTCTCCTCGCTTCTGCCGCTTTTTGCGCAGCTAGAGCTGACCCAAAGTCACCTCCTTGACCCATCAGTGTGTTTTCATCCACTTCTAACCCGGCACCCATCTCTTTTTCTCGAAATTCACGATTCATTGCATTCGTAGCTCTTTTTTCTTCGATTCGGCCTTCGCGCCCTGCTCCGGATTTGGGTACCAATTCGTCTGCTCGTGCATAGGCTCGTGCGTGTTCCTGCTTGCGCTCGAAAGCGAGATTCTCTCGGGAGGATTCATAAGCGAGTTGTCGATCGGTGTGTGAAGAAGAGGCAGAGGATGAGGGAACAGGTGGTGGTAGACTAGGTCCGACGACTCGTCGATTCGTTCCCGTACCAGCCGTAGAGGTGGTTAGTGATGACCCACTAGCACCAGCCCCGCCATTCGTCATCCGATCCACATCCTCTCTCAACCTCTTTAACTGGTCTTTGTCCACTCTCGACCTGTTATTCGCGAATGACCACTTATATGCCGTCTGAGAAGAAGCCGAGACAGACGTAGCAGACTGAGTCGTATAGAATTGCACGGGGAGAGTACAGTCGTTCCAGCGGGAGAGGAACTTTCGGAAATATCGCCGTGCTTCTTTGCCTGACATCTGGTCCATGTACTGCGAGTCAGAGTTACAGAGGGGGTATACTTATCATTGGTACGTTGCGACTCGGGCTGTCTTATTTGCGGTTGTCACGACTCACCTTGTGTTTCTCCTCTCGGAGCCACCTTCGAAACTCGTTGGCTTTCAGACTGAAACATGGCGAAACAAGAGAAATGTTGCTTTCTCAATTAGCTTCTGCCAAACACACTTCATTGTTCGCTGTCGATGATCTGTGCTTCCCCAAAAAAACAGATGACCAAATCACTCACAAATAATCATCCATCGTGATCTCTTTCACTCCAACCTGAGCCAGACTTTCAATCGTCTTTGGCCGCTTTGATTCTTTTTCTTCCTTACCTTCCTCACCTCCACTTCCTTCCCTTGCTCTCTCTTCATCCTCTTTTCTGCTCTTTCTTTTTCTCCTTTCTTCTCGATCTCGATCTTGATCCTCATCCTCATGTCGTCCCCGATCACGTTGCCGATGACGACCATCATCTCCTCCTCGTGAACGAGAATGATATTTCGCCTGTCCTTCTACATGATCTCGGTCTCCTCGATCGCGATGTGAGTGTGAATGTCGATGACGATCTTCAGGAGATTGTGAACGTCGTGACGACATGGCTGCTGAGTGCGCGGGTCAAGTCAGTGGCGTGTGCGTATATGCGTGTTTGTATGTGGTCCTGTTGCTTGGGTTGGGGTGTTGGGGGGGGGGGGGGATCTGATTATCAGCTTTTCTTAATTACCACTCTCGCCTTGCACTCGGCTGCTGGAACTTATGGCCAGAATGAGAAATATTCTTGGTGATTTGATTTGAAGTTGACCGATCGAACAGAAAGGGGAGACGGAGCGACAGGAAGAGGTGCCTGTGACTGCGGTCCTACTGCAGTGCGTCGGAACGAAAAGATTACATAATCTAACACATATTTAGGGGATGTGCCGGAGCCGAAGCTCTCGCCCCCCACCCCTTCCATGCCTTCTTGCGCGTGTTGCTTACCCCCCCCTTGTTGCTCCCCCCTCACATGACGAATGGGGTGGGGGAAACATACATGACCATCAAATCACCATACCCATTGCATCCCCCGTTTGTCATCAACCCCTCAACAACCCCCAAACCCTTTAAATAGAAGATCATACGTTTCGTCTCACCGCTTCAGTAACCTAATCATCAGTCTTCTTGCTTTTTCCAGTCCCTCCTCCTTCACGTTCACCATTCTTTCATTTCCATTCTCTGCCAAAGGTCCGACGACGAGATCATCCGCTCCCAACCATTCCATCCCGAAAGAAGGAGAGTTCCACTGCACAGGAAGAAAGAAGAAAGAACGATGTCAAATTCCTGCCCACACCTCTCGGATTCGGCTCTTGGATCTCTTCAAGCCCCAAGACCATCGCAGGCTGTTCATAGGTGAGTTCGAGTGAGATTTGATCTGATTTCATTATAACTTTTCTTCTTTTTTTTCTTTCTGGTCTTCGGTTTATCCCCTTGCCGCTCCTCATCGGAGTGGTGAATTACCTGACTCAGAGTCGAGATCGAGATCGAGATGAGAAGCTGACGTAAAGACCAGGAAGAAGAAGAAAAATGACAGGAAGATAAATGAAGAATAAACGGGAGCTGATTGATTTGGTCTTTGACCTCCTTCGATTTTCCCTGATTTACCCTCTCTTGTCAATCGTTTAATCCCATTTATCCCTCATACATCTTTTCCTTCTCTTGTCTTCTTTTTTTATCGTGTTGTTGGCTTCTTCGGGTTCCTTTCTTTTTGTTTCCTTACTCTTTTTACCTTATTCTTCCTTTTCGCTTTTTTCATAACTTTCCTATGCGACGGGGACCAAATTTTCCTCTGAAACACCTCACCCACTCTTTTTCATCTTTCCATTTAACTTCTTCTCCTCCATATGTCATCACTCAATCCTGCTATAGGGAAGAGTGCACTCAATGCTTTGACGATCAAGACACCCCGGAGGGAATCATAACCTGTCTCCACTGTTTTAACGGAGGGTGTCTCCAAGCTGGAGCCGAATCCGTATCTGGTGATCATCGAGATCATGCGAAAGTGCATGCGAGGAAGAATAAGGATCATGTGCTGGGGATGAGGATCAGGAGAATCAGGAAGGAGGTTGAAGCCCCGGAAGGAATGAAGAGGGTGAGTTGGCAGCTCTTTCGCTCCGCTTCTTTTCCTTTTTTGTTCCCTTTTTACTCTCTTTTCATATTTATCGAAGTCGTCCGACATCTAAATCTATCACATTCACTGATATCTCAAAAACCGGATCGTCCCCATGTCGATCTGTGTTCCTCTATCTACCCACTCCTACTGCTCTCTTCCCAGACCGACGACGAACCACCTATGAAGAAACTCGCAATCGTCGTTACCAAAGATGAAGACGTCTATACGATCGAAACCGAGTTCTTGTGTTTTGCTTGTGCGACGGGCGAGGGTGCACCGCAAGTTGTAGAGGATCCCACGGGAAAGGTGAGGCGATGCGAGATTGTGTTCTGACCATTGCTCTCTTGGGTTTCTTTTTGTTTTTCTTCGGACGATCGCAGCCGTCCGTTGGCGTCATGTTCGTTTCTGACTGTTTCGTCCGTCTGTCCCCATCTCGTCACTCTACCCACTCCAGCTCGACGCAATGAAACAAGCCATTCTCACATCCGCCTCGTCAGGCCAGCAATCCGAGGTCAAAGCCTGGGAAGAAGAGCTTGAGATGTGTGAACACACGCTAACACTCCAACAAGACCCCAAAGGAGACAACGAGATTCTCTCTTCCCACTGTTCCTCGTGCGACCTCACGTCCAACATCTGGCTCTGTCTCACCTGTGGCGATGTGAATTGTGGTCGGCAGCAATTCGGAGGGGTCGGGGGGAATGGTCACGCACTCAACCACTTTGAAGCTACCGGACATGCCATTGGTGTTAAGCTCGGTACGATCACACCGGAAGGAGGAGGCGATATCTTCTGTTATATCTGTAATGAACCAAGAATTGATCCGGAACTTCCGACCCATCTCAAGCATCTCAACATCGAGGTCTTGGGTCAGGTAAAAACCGAAAAGACAATGACGGAGCTTCAGATTGAACATAATCTGAAGTTTGATTTCTCGATGAAGGGAGATGATGGGAAAGAGTTGGAACCAGTATTTGGCCCCGGTTTGACCGGGTTAAAGAATTTGGGAAACAGGTGAGGACCCCGCCTCCTTCTGACTGCGCAATAATCTTTCTTCTTTCGCGGAATCCTCCCTCAATCATCTCATTGTCTGACGCCCCCAAACCCCCCTGGTGTATGTACAGCTGCTACATGGCCTCAGTCCTTCAAACCGTTTTCGCACTCCCAGCTTTCCAAAAACGTTACCCTCCAAGCTCCCAGGACCACTTTCTGACGTGCGCGGTGCCTTCCCCAGCCGACTGCCTCGAATGTCAAATGTACAAGCTCTCCGACGGTCTTCTTTCGGGCCGATATTCCGTCGTTGCCCCAAGACCACCAGCACCGAGCACGACGACAGAAACCGCTTTCTTACACGAGAACGCTCCGCGATTCCAAGAAGGTATTAAGCCGGCCATGTTCAAGGCTCTTGTCGGAAAAGGTCATGAAGAGTTCGCCACCATGCGACAGCAAGACTCCGAAGAATTCTTGCAATACCTGATCCAAGTAATGCGACGCAGTGGAAATTCAGAGCCAACCGAGGCCTTCAAATTCGGACTGGAACAGAAGTTGGAGTGTACCGAGTGTCACGGTGTACGATACCGAGTGGACGAGGCAGATTCAATCAGTTTGCCCGTCCCTGCAAACCCATTGCCTCCGAAGGAAGGCGAAGAGGCAAGCCCGACGGAATATCAGAGGGTGGATTTCAATCAGTGTCTCGATGCCATGACTGGTGCCGAAGCGTTGGAGTACAAGTGTCCCCAGTGCCAAAAATCAGTCATCGCTACTAAGTGAGTCGGTAAACCCTCTCTCTCTCTCTCTCTCCCCCCCCCCCCCCAAACCCGTCTTCCTTCGTCCGTTCATTCAGGCGGACTCAAGAAAGCTAGCTTACATTTGAAATAATTGCCACGGCACCAGACAAACCCACTTCAAGACCTTCCCGGAAGTCTTGATCATTCACATGCAGAAATTCCAGCTGGTCAATTGGATGCCTACCAAGATTGGTGGGTGCTATCTTATCTTACCTGATGTGACATCCTTGTGAAATGATACTGACCTGTATACGAGATGACAGATGTCCCAATCAACGTTGAAGAGGACATGTCAATGGATCAATACCTTTCGAAGGGTAAGAAAGAAGGAGAGATCGAGCTCGTCGATGAGGCCGAAGGTCAGTCCTACCAGCCTAAAGCTTTTGCCCTCAGCCTTCATGAGCTGATTCATATGCCATATAGCTGCCCCTCAACCAGAATATAACGTCGAGGCGATGAACCAATTAGAGGCGATGGGATTCCCTCTTCTTCGATGCCAGAAGGCTCTTTTGGCAACAGGAAACAGTGATGCCGAGTCAGCAATGAATTGGTTGTTCCAGCACATGGAGGACGCTGGTAAGTTCGAATCCCGGCTCTCCTGCACCTCAACGTTCACTTCAGCTGATATACATTCTTACGATCGCATCAGACATCGATGACCCCATTGTCGGAGGAGCGACAATTTCATCCTCTGAACCCAGTGCAGACCAGATCTCCATGCTCGCTGACATGGGATTCACGTCCGCTCAGGCCAAAAAGGCACTTAGAGAGACCGATGGCAATGCGGAACGCGCTGTAGAGTGGCTGTTTTCCCACCCGGATGACATGGGCGAAGAGATGACGCCTGATGTTGTTGCTGCCGTTAACAAAACATCTTCTACCGTCGGCGGATCAAGCAAACTCCCAGCTCAATACCGACTCAAGGCGTTCATATCTCACAAAGGTCCTTCTGTCCACTCGGGTCATTACGTTGCGACAGTCATGCAGCCGGACGGTTCTTGGGTACTCTTCAACGACGAGAAAGTGGTCAAGGAGGAAGGAGAGGGGAATGAGAAGATGAAGAGTCTGGCGTATTTGTACATATATGAGAGGGTATAGAGGGACATTGTCATTATGGCAAGATGCTATAAGGGAACCTGGACATTGGAAATAAAAGAATGAGATAAAATCAAATGCTCTGGCTCTTCTGGCTCGCGTACGTCACGCGCGTCGTTTTGTTTACGATGTCGTTCCTCCATCCCTGTGGAGTATCGGGGCGACCAGTCAGAAAAGTGCGGGACCATCCATCCATCTGAGCATCAATCAAAACCAGCCAGCCCTTAAGCCATCTTACGTCCATTTGTATAATTTCTTTAACACACAAAATGAAGGCTCCTCGCGTTAATATCTTCAAAGCCATCCACATCGTACAGGAGGATATGATCTAGTTCGTCTTACTCAAAAATGTGGCAGCTGCATGTCACCACCTTCGAGATAGCCGGGAAGAAGGAAGGTGAGTGCTCCCCCACCCACCGGATGGATCTACCTTCATAGTCGTTATCGCCAGTCTGATACTTCTCTTCTACGATCTCAGTCACAAGTCATCACATAGTACCATTGGAGAATGGCCGGACATATCATTTTGGAAAGGGTACCACTGGCTCCGGCAATGGAGCACGAAACGACATCAACATCAATACTGATCTGACGGGGCTCTCCAGGTACTGCGGAAAGATCGTAGTCGGGAAGTGGCCTGAACGTGAAAAGGACGACAGGGAAGATTGGCACCTGGTAAGATGAGCCTATACTTTTGTGAGTCGTAGACTCGGTAGTGATGTCATGTTACCTTCCGTCTATTATAGGGACCTTCGACCCTGCACATCGAAAACGAGGCGTTCAAAGCTATCGGAAAAGGAATGCCTGCCAGTACGCCCCGAGAGAAAAAACAGCTCAAGGTTTACCACTTGCTCGAAGGTCGACCCAAGGACTCGCAGAACGATCTGGACTATGAGTTCATCTTGGAGACGGGGAAGTTCGCGGTACGAGATCGAACCAGGGTGGCACTGATAACCACAATTGAGGCTCGGTGAGTTCTTGGCTGAGCTGTTGGTATCATCCTGTGTGCTGAGACCTTTTCCTTTACAGATTTGTCTGGGTACCGATCGTATGCTACAGCACCGACAAACGTCAAAAAAGTGTTCAGCTATTCACAAGTCTCAGACGATGGGGTTAGTCAGTCGATCTCCTAACACATGCCAGTTACGTTGATACTGAGCTTCACTTTTCTGCCGTTCAGGAATTTGGGTTGACGCACAATTCCGACCCAAGACGACTACCCATCTCATATTAGACAGCGAAATTCAAGACGACGACGTGAACCACTCTGCAGTCTCTTGTGGGATCCACATTGTCTCTCGGGTGTACCTCTCAGATCTCGCAGAATTGTTACAAACGTTCGCACAAGGCAACCCAATCCAGGCACTCTCAACGAATTTCGACCTTCCGGACTCTACCGATTACCTTCCAGAACCGAAGAAAGAGGACTTTGAGGATGCGAGGAGGAACAAGAAATGGTGGATTGCAAAGCCGGAGAGAGCTCAAGTCTGGGCGGGGAAAGTGGTTGTTTTCATGTTGAAAAAGAATTTGGTGAGAAAGAGTAACGCTTTGTTTCGATGCGTGGAACTTATTAACCGTAGTTTTCATCTTCAGGAGGTTCCCGAGCAACGATACATGCGATATTCCGGTGCTCTCGTTCTAGCGATCGATATTACAACCAAACCAGTCATGTCTCCGACTGACCTGCGGCAACGCGTCGAGCTGGTCGTCCGAAAAGCTCAGACCGAGCCTGGTATGGTAGTCGTCGGGGCCATAACGGATGCAGCCTTGCATATGTACGACGGTGTCAATATTGCGGTCGGGCCGGATGTATTGACTCTTGAGGAGTGGGTCTACTTGGATCTGGTAACTGAGATATAAATGACTGATAACAGACACATAATTTCACAGGATGGGCAGTGAATGCCAAAGCAGCACATTATGGTGGAAAGCTCTGACGAGATGTAATTGGAAGGATTTTGTGGAAAGTGACGAGAGCCAAGTTGACTGTAAGCAGCGGGTGTCATTTTGTTTACATCGCTGCCCATGCTGACCATTGACTGTCCGCAGTCGGCGCACAAAGTAGCTCACTCCAGCCGTTAACGGCTCGCGAAACTGCGTCCCATTCTCTAGCAGAAAATCCACCGACGTTCATTCCGTCTACACATCCCGAGGAGGAACCTGAAATGAAGGATGATGTCAACATGGAAAGCGCGCACGGGAAAAGAGATGATAAAAGAAGGGAGGATGATGAGTTCTCTCAGCCTCCCGTGCGAAGGGTGAGCCTGGCTTCAAATCTGGCGTGCCAGTCCTGTCTCTTCTGACCCATTCTTCCTTTGCAGCCCCTCAAAAGACGAGCCCGGAAAGGGGCAGACAAAGACCTCGATTTATTTGCTGATTTCCATGAAAGGGAAGAATCCACGCCGCACAAACGAATTAAGTTGACAGATGACAAGGAATCGATGCTTGAAGGATCGGCATCTCAAGGCTTTTCACAATCTAGTTCATCAAATGTGAGTTCACCCTCAATGATGCAATGTTCGTCTGTACTGACGACACCCAATTGACTTCCAGCTCACTCAGACACCACTTCGTCTCGTTCGGAGAAGGCGTGAGAAAACAATCGACATGTTTGACGAGAACTTCGACACCGATATGACCCAAGAGAACGCCGACCCTCTTGCCAAGTTCCGAGATACTTACAATCGAGTGAGGCTGTCTGGCATTCCCGACTCAGCGACGGAAGCCGACGATGATGGTATCGACTTTGTTCAAGCGTCTATTCAGAAGCGCCGAGACGAAATCAAGGCTCAGCCCCGCCAAGCGAGTGCCAGCCGCGAGCGCCAGTCAAACACGCCAACAAGATCGTCTTCACTCATACCCGAGGTTCCGGCTCCGCCAACCTCATCTCAGTCGATTCTAATGCAACCGGCGACTTCCAACACCGAGGTGACCCAAGACAGCAGCTTTTTGGACGCTATCGATCGAACTCAAAAGCAAGCACAGAAAGATTTCGCGACCATCGACAAGGACTTTGCAGACATGGAGCTCGGTGGTACAGCGAAGAACAAATTCGCAAAGGCAAGTAAAGCCATGACCGTGCCCAAGATGCCGATTGGCACATCTTCAAAGGCGGCGACTGCTGCCAACGCTGCCAAAATCTATGCGACGGTCGAGGACATGAATCCAAATGACCGCGGGAATTTCATCGTGGTGGAAAAGAAGAATCTATACAGGAATGATCGAGGAAAGAAAGGTGTGGCCGTTTCGAACCCTGAGTGGGCACATTTGCCTAATTTCAAGAAATTCAAAAAGGTGAGGAGGACAGAGACTGCTTCAGGGGAGTAGCCTAGGGGCAACCAAATTAACTCCCTTTCTTTCAGCAAGAAATTGTTCGGAGACAACCGATCCCATTAAGACTGGCTCCAAAGGCCGATTATGGGTTGGGCGATAGTGAGTTAACGATGCCTGCGCAGATCCAGGGGGTGTCTAAGCGATGTTAACAAATATGTGCTGCAGACTACTGGGCCAACAGAACGGACGCCGAAATACCGACTACGTCCCAAATCACTCCACCGAGGCGCAAAAATACCTCGCAGGCTCGAGTGACTGATCCTTCTGACAGTCAATATGACGACGTAGGGTTGGGCCAGGTGCTCACGAACAAGCCGAAGCGAAAGCTGCTGCAAGCTGACTCTGACGATGAGGACCTTGTGGGGTCCATCCCGGGAACGAACAGATATCGCTCAACCTCAGTCACGAATTCTGTGGATTCGACTCCCTCTTTCACACAAGGAGCCAAGAGAGGTAGAAAGAAGCGCTCGACTCCTGTCATCGATGGTCCTGTTGACCTATCACTTGGCCCTGACCTCGATTCTGATGATGGCTTTGGCTTTGGGGCGAAAAAGAGAGCGAGGCGGGAGAATAGCATCGATACTATCAGTGGGAGCTTCACCGTTTCGAGCGGAGGTGGAGGTGGAGGTGGAGGTTCTGGAGTGGCGACGAGAACTGGAAGGAGAAGGCTTCTCCCAGTAGACGAAGACGACGATGACGTGCCGGTGAGTAGACGGGAGTAGATCCGTGCGAGATGAAGAGGAATACGCGAAAAGCTTATCGATCAATCCTGCCTCAGATTTTTACCGGGACCAAACAACGACATTGATGAAAGACTAATATGTCCCCTTATGAAATTCCTCTGCTAGTTCCAACCTTCATGATCTTCCTGAAATGAAACTTTTTTACAACGATCCTGTCCAATCCAACACCCAACCTGCGTTATCTCACGCTGCTAGGCGGGTTGGGGGGGGCGCCAAAGAGGTATTTATGATCAATCTCCGCGGCGGCCGATGGCGTCACCCGCAAAGGTGTAGAGGGGAGGGGGGGGAGGGGGGGGGGCACTCATACCTGGCTGTCTATTATCTTCAGCAGTACCACCTTCATCTTTATCTTTGTCTCGCTCATATAACAAGAATGTCTTTCATTAGTGTGCGGATTTGAAGGTTTCCTAAAAGCGAGAATCTTACACCCAAACAGACTGTCAATTCACGAACATTCCTCCTGAGCTGAAGCCTAGCCTGGCTTCACGATGGGAAACGCGGCGTCCCTGGCTAGAGCGTGAGTGGTGTGACCTTGAATATCGTCTTTACATTTACTGATATATATCGATAACTTGTGCAGATCTACCGCTCTAGACTCCTACGTTGCTGAGCTCGGAACGGACATATCGTACGAGAAGAGTTTATCACCTTCTCGATTCTTAAAGACGATCCTTGTTCGGCACACTTACGGCCTATTGGTGGTCAAATTATTTGTTAAACCTGACCCCTCATTATCACTACGAGTATTCCGGAGGAGGCTGAATAGTGAGCACATTACATCCACATATCATTATCCGTAGCGCAATCGCTGACCCTTTAGTCTAGACCAACGCGACCAATTGGATGATGTCCCAAACATATTCACGTATCAGACTTTCGTTGAGACAGAAAAGGCAGGATACTTGATACGACAATGGGCCGGCTCCAGTCTTTATGATCGTATCAGGTACGTGTCTATCCCCCATCCCAGTAGCTGACCCCTCTTCCTAAGCTGATAATGGGAACTTCTTTGCGCAGTACCCGGCCTTACCTCGCACCGGTGGAGAAGAAATGGATCGCCTTCCAGATTCTTTCTGCCCTCCGCGACGCCAAGTCCCGGGAAGTCGCACATGGCGACCTCAAGTCCGAGAACATTCTCATCCTTCCTTCCCTCTCGGTGCTAGTAACCGATTTTGCCTCGGCATTCAAACCGACATATCTTCCTCTCAACGATCCAACCGAATTCTCATTCTTTTACGACTCCTCAGGCCGGCGGACGTGCTATATCGCTCCCGAACGGTTTTACGACGATCACAGCAAGATTGCAGAGGAAAAAAGGAAAGCCCAAGACTCATCAATCAAGGAGGGCCCATCGGCTTGGCTCACAGGAGGAGTAGCTAAGAAAGATGGAAAGGTCACAGAGGAGATGGACGTTTTCTCAGCGGGCTGCGTGCTGCTCGAGATGTGGTCAGACGGGGCCCCTTTCTTCTCCCTCAGCGATCTTTTCGTCTTCCGGGAAGGAAACGCTGCGGCTCTGAAAAGTGTGCTCGATACGGTCGAAGATGTCCAGGTACAGAGCATGCTGGCGAATATGTTGGCTCTCAACCCAAGCGACCGCCCAACTTTCGAGAAGATCTTGGCCGACTTTCGCAACAGCGTATTTCCGGATTATTTTTACACTTTCCTCCAAGACTACACTTATGGGTTGAATGACAACCTCAATGCTCATATTTCTGGACCACCTCAGGAAGAAGCCAGGGGTCGCGCAGATGAAGTGATCCGCACTCTGAAACGAGACTGGGATGGTATGATCGCTGCTGTCTTTGAAGAACTTGAGGTGATGAGTGACCAGAAGGAGGGTATACCAGGAATGGAGAGTAACGGTACCGATTCTCCAGCATTACTACTTCTCAACATTATTACATCAAATATTCGAAACTGCTTGCGAGCGTCGTCAAAACTGGATGCGCTGCAGCCGATCTTATCACTTTCGCAACGGCTAACGGATGAAGAGATCATTGACCGCATAATACCTTTCATCGTTGCTCTCCTCCGAGACGATATGCCACAAGTCCGTGCAGAATATCTCAAGGCACTCGTACAATTGGTAAGTTTCCAGACCTAAACAAGGACTAGTCACATAGCTGACCGTTTCTTCTCACAGCTCGGTAACGTCCGAACAATCGCTGTCTCCAATCTCGGCCTTATCACCGAATACGTTCTGCCCCACGTTCGTCACCTCGCGGAAGATGAGGACGTCCAGGTTCGGTGTGTCTTTGCAGAGACGTTGCCCCTCTTGGCTGAGATCGGGATGACGATGCTCGAACTTGGCCAGGTTCTCAAGGAATCTGACAATCAGCATTTTGAAGTGGACGCCAGTCTTGTTGTGGGTAGCTGCTATGATTAGCCCGTCTTTCCGAAGCTGAAGTCTCAAGTTTTTTTTCAGCCCGACTATGACATGTCCGTTCGAGAACTTCACGACGCCGTGGAAGATATCGCTAGTTCCGTCCTCGTCGATCCATCGAGCGATGTAAAGCGAGCAGCACTGATCAACGTCGGAAGGCTATGTCTCGTTTTCGGACGCTCTCGGACCAATGATGTTCTTTTGAGCCGGATGATCACCTACCTGAACGACAAGGATTGGAGACTCCGTTACAGCTTCTTGGCGAGCATCGTGACTGTAGCCGCTTTTGTTGGACCCACAAGCTTGGAAGAATTTGTTCTGCCATTGATGGAACAGGCTTTAATTGGTAAGGCGTTCCCACATCATCGAAGAGTTTACAATGTTGCTCACCCTGCTGTATACAGATCCCGAGGACTTTGTTGTTGCTCGAGTGCTCGCATCCCTTGCCAGCTTGGTCGAGCTTGGCTTGCTCGCCAAGGGACGAATGCTGGAAACCTTTTCACATATTTACGGCTTTCTTTGTCATCCATCTCCGTGGATTCGTCAAACTTGTGCTGCCCTGATTGACAAGATTAGCTCCAAGTTGCGGACGACCGACACTTGGTGTATCATGTATCCTTATGTTCGACCTCTTTTGAACGCAGATTTGCCGAGTCTGAAGATGCTTGAGATTCTCGACGTTGTGCAGCAGCCGGTAAGTTTGTCGGGCTTTCGCAAGTAGGTATCAGCATCGACTGACACATTTATCTTCTTTAGCTATCTCGAAAAGTAATCGCGGCTGCCAAAGAATGGGCATCTACGCGTAGCCCATGGTGGGCCCTAGCTCTTACCACCGCCGGATCTAGGGATCGCAAGCGAGCATTTAGGATGACTCCGCCAGCAACAATTAACTTGCAACACCTGTCCAGTGCTAAGTGAGTGCCTCGTGTGTCCAAAGCCCCCATCAGAAAACAATTGGCTTATATTCCTTACGGCAAACAGTGATAGGGCTCAGCTGCAGACTCTCCGAGAGCAAGGGCTGCAGTTCAAGGACGACATCAAGCTGGCGGCTTTGAGATCCCACATTGTACTGCAAGCTACTTCTCCTCGACTGTGAGTGTTGAGATGTCCCTGATCTACCCGGAAGCTGATCTGTCGTCATACAGGACATACAACTCGTCGAACGAGAAACCACATTTCGCCGCGGGTCGACCCGTCTCTCTGCAAACCGAGGGAGTGACACCATTCACTATCTTCATAACCCCTCGCACGCGAACCTACGACAGAGGAGGCGCAAATCTTTCCCGAAGACCTTCCGGTCGGCAAAACACCTCACTCCCCCCGAGCCTGATTGCCAACAAAAGATACTCGACCAACACCAGCTCACTCAACGGCCGCCAGAGACTGCTTTCTCAACACTCAACCGATGCTGACCAGGTATCTGAGCTTCGCCGAAGACTGGCCACGATTGAGACATCGGGAGACTCAAGGACATCTGTTTTGGAAGCAGCAAGCTTGACTTCCGTGGATGATGTCTCTGGTCAAACAGACGGTACAGATACCTCCAGGAATAGTCCTCCAGAATCGACTGCGTCTACCGCCATGCGCCCTAAGTCAACGCTTGCCTCTTATAGCCGTACCACCAAGAGTCGCCTATCACTCAGCGGTGAATCCCAAAAGGCAGCTGCTGCAATCAGCTCCGTGCGTACACATGCCCATGGTCAGCTAGAAGCAGCTGCATCCATGCGTGCAGAAGAGATGTCCCTTCCCAGAACTCCGGAAAGGTCAACACCTGGTCTCATTCAAAGTGAATTCGAAGTCGAAAAGCCTTTCGCTAGCTCGTATGAGGGAACAGATAGGGGAATTCAGGCCTTCATCGATGAAAATTATCGAGAAAGTCTGCAGCCGATTTCTCCCGACCTCGGCCCCTTGATCACAAGAGGTGGTCGTCCGAAGCAGCGAAGGGCACTAAGCAAGTCTGGATCGGCAAACAGGTCTGGGCCAGTAGTCACACTCATCTCCAATATCGTTGTACACAAGGACTCCATTCTGGGAATTGTTGTGTCTCCAGATGAAGCTTTCCTCGCCATCGCCTCGCGGGACGGTCTGGTCTCCGTTTGGGACGTCAGTCGATTTGAGCGAAATGTTACACCGAGGCCTCGACTCAGCCATCAAACAATCGACAAATTGACAGCATTCTGTGCCATCGAATCGACCTACTGCCTCGCTGTCGGGGATGATAATGGAGGTATGCAAATTCTGCGCATCCTTTCCGGGAGCAGCGCAGGCTTCTCCAAATCTAGCAAAATAATCCCTGTTCGATATTGGCAAGCGACTCAAGACGGCGGGTTTATCACTCATATGAAGCATATTCATGCCGCCGACCGATCCCGCTTGTTCTTCGCCACCAGTACCGGTCAATTAGGAGCTCTGAATTTGCGGAACGGTGATTTCGAACGATATATGCAGAACCCTGCTACGCTAGGGGCTGTTTCAACTATTTGCATCAATAGTGAGGGTTCCTGGATGGTCGTCGGTACTGAATCCGGATTCGTCAGTCTATGGGACCTTCGTTATCAGCTGCTGCTACGCGTCTGGAAGATCGATCAAGAAATAGTCTCATCCTCGATTCGGCCACAGAAGGGCCAAGAGAGCCAAATTCTGCTCGGTTTGCGGTTTGCATCCGCCTCGGGGACCATTATGATTGCACTTGATCTCTTCACAGAAGAGATCGTCGACAAGCATAATGTGATGGCGGAAGGTGAAAGGGCAAACTTTCGGTCATTGCGATTGGATTCGACGTCAATTGATGGTTCATCAGACATCACGAAAAGTATAGCAGGTCTTGTCAAAGATTTCAAGGAGCATGCGGGAGTTTCCCAGGATCTGGACCAGGTTGGGAATCCATCCATTTCTGTCTCAGCAATCGCTCGTGTCGTCAACAACAACCTTCGGCGACCTGCTCCGCAGCACGACAGCCTCCTGAATCCTGTAATCGAAGTTTCCGAGCATGAGTCCGGTACGACGGAGAATATGCCCCCATCATTTGTCCTGACGGGAGGAGACGATCGGGTCTTGAGAGCTTGGGCCTATCCTAATGGAGATGACAGTTTCATTATCTCTGGTTCTGGTCGGGAGACTGAAAAACGATACAAGTGAGTCAACATCTTCTAAGAAAGTCCGAGTTATAATATACCTTGAAGAACATTCGTTGACTTCAAAAACCTGCAGAGTCGCACAATCGCCTGCGGATCCATGTCGCATATGGGCCGAATTCCCATTACGACCGATCTCTGGCAAGTTTAATCAATCTCGGAAGAGAGAGATGGCGGACAACGAAACCAGTGCTCATCATCGTCAGCTCCTGAAGCCACATCTCGACGCCATCACGGCTATTGAGACATTTGAAACGCCATTCTCAGACGATTTGATAGTAGCATCGGGAGACAGATCAGGATGTGTCAAAGTCTGGAGGGTTGGAGTCAGATCTGGTTGAGTTGATCGTCATAAAAGGGTCATAGATTCGTAATTTCATGCAGAGGTCATCAGTATGCTTCAATGTGTATCGTCCTTTTGTCGTTTCGCTGGTGGCCATGGAGCCGGCGGACGGCCCATCCCCAGCCTCCTCTTCACTGTGCTTGGCTGAGACGGTGGCGCACCGAGATTTCTCATCATGGCTAGCGAGCTGCTTTGATTGTTCTGGAAAGTTGAAACACTTGCCGAGAAACTTGGTCCCATTGCTCGTGGATCGGGTTTGGAAAGGGATGTAACTGGTGGTGGTAGTCCAAGTGTCTTCATCATCGAGAGCGATGATTGTTGAGCTTTTGCAAAGTCTGTGGCGCCTCGCGGCTTCAAATCTTGCGCAATGTTGGGTCCAAAATCAAAGGCCACTGGCTCGGGGTATTCCATCTTGGACACTGCAGTGACTGGCTTGGCACTGATCGCGTTGACACTCTGAAAGGTTTTCGCCGAAGACGGAAGTCGAGCTCGGGGCGCCGTATCAGGTTGCACGAGAGCTGCCGAGACAAAGCCCTCCCTTCTAGGTTCAAACCGACTCTCTGTGGGGACTTTCATTGCCAAGTATTCAGCATTATTGGATATAGGAGGCAATTCGTATTCATCTGTTCCTGCGGACCAGTACTTCTGTGCGCGCTGCTCCTTGTTGTGAGAGTTGTCCCAGAAGGTGTCAAGTCTGGTTCCACGGGACCCGGATTGGCGCCCGGTATTGGATGATGAGTTCCAAGCAGACGACGGTTTTGCGCTTGCGTCGCTATGGGGCGGGGCGGACGAGACGAGACGGGTGTTCAGCTACTCGATCCTTCGTTCAAAGTCAAAGGAGGCGGCGACTCACTATGCATCGATCATCTTGGCCGTCATCCTTTCCTCCGATAAGGGTCTAGAAAGGACTTTGCCAAGGAGTGTCCGCTCCGCCAACCCTATGACGGGCAAGGCAGATGAAAATATGTTCTGACAGATAAAGTCTATGTTAATCTTTTAACTGACATATCCCTTTGGTAGGTACACTTACTGATGACACCAGATTGATACCGGCAATAAATCTGCTTAAAAGTCTCTCTTGGTCGAAGCCGCCTGACATCCTTTCTCGACTATATGTCAAGGTCTAATTAAAGAAACAATCAGCGCTGCAGTTGACTACATGCTTATCGATGGAGGGACTCACAAGAGACGCTTGGGCTCGGGTGGTAGCGACGTAGAGCAACCGTCTAGATTCGCACCGATTATTAGCGGACTGTCTCTTGTTTGCGCTGATGCAGAAACTCTGCTTACCTCTCTTCCCGTACCTCATCTTCTTTTTCCGACTTATAGAATGGGTAGGTACCATCCTCGACTAAATTCAAGCCACCATTGAAATTAGCATATGATGTAGGCATCCACGGGATCTGCACTCACCACACGGAACAAAGACCACAGGCCACTCCAGCCCCTTGGAGCCATGTACTGTTAGCATCGTCACGCGCTGTGGAAAGAACGACGGCCAAAGTCAGCAATGCGCAAACCCTCAAAAGGCCTTGTATTGGAAAAAGTTGTATTCACCGGTTTGTTGTCCTTGTCGTCTTGGCTTTCGGTATCAGTGGACAACATCGAAGCTGAGAGGAAAATGCTCAACGGTGTTTGACTGCAGAGGAAACATCATAGCCTTAGCAAAGTTTCGATCTCTCGCGAGATTTCGACTGTGAAACACTCACATTGGTGGATCTGCGTTGGGCATCTCCTTGATCTCCTCGATATCTTCCTGGATCTCTAGTGAAGGCACCGTTTCCACTTCTTCGTCGCTTCCGTCGATCTCGATAACATCGTTGTTCACCTTCGCCATCGCCTTGCCCTTCCCTTTCATTGTTACGAATGGTTTCGCGTACCGCCTTATGTCTTCGTCAGATTTGTGAGCCGCGGATGGTCCTTGTTTGATAGCCGGTCTACGTTCATCGAGATCTGATAAGGGCTTAGCCGAGGTCGACGGCACCTTAGAGGCTGGCATGAATCCATCAAGCTCGACCTCAGGGAGTTCGACTTGTTGCTCCTTCTGGTCGGCGACGACGACAGAATACGAGATCTGTCAAGCGATTGAGAAAGATGACTTGAGCACAAAACGTCACTTTTACAAGGCAAACGAAAACAAATCTCACCAACTCTTTAACGTTCTCCCACCTCGAATCGAAGTCATTCGTTGTACGTCGTAAATGGTCCTCGTATTTGAGTTCCTCGATGAGGTATTCCAGCATGTTGGCCACCGCGATACCCTTACCAGATAGATGTATACGATATCGGAAGAAAAGGGGAAGGGCGATTCAGTTCCAGAATATTCCTATTGCACTCTCTAGGAAGATCTAGGGAGTACTCTGATTGGGTACTCACATCGGCAGCCATCTCTCTCAACTTCCAAATCACTCGAACGAACGACGTCAAGTTTTTCTTCAATCCTGCTTTCGCATGTTCGACCCCACCGACTATATCCTCGGCCAACTGCATAGCGGATATTTCCTTTGCTCGTGCTGCTGTGAGTAGATCTTGGACGGACTTGTCGCCTATTGATCGTTTGGGAGCATTGACGGACCGTATGAACGCCGGCTGAAACCCAGGATTATCTGCTAATTGAAGATACGCCAGTAGATCTTTGACTTCCATCCTTTCGAAGAACTTGTGTCCGCCAATTAGCCTATTTGGAATTCCTTCTCGTTGAAGTGCGACCTCGATCGGACGTGATAAAGCATTGTAGCGAAGCAAGATTGCGAAATCGCCGTGATTGAGCATTCCACCCGAGTAGGCGATATGCCGTTTGATCTCTTGCGCAATATAACTCGCTTCGAGGGACGGGTTCGGTAGAGGCTTGAGGGTGACCGGTAGACCTTCGGCGTGGGATGTATAAAGACCTTTCGCAATCCGTTTCTCATCCTGTGAGACAATAGCCAGACTGGCAGCGAGGATCGATCCTGTCGATCGGTAATTTTCTTCCAAGTATACAGCCTCCGTTCCTGGGAAATCACGTTTCATGTGTTTTAGATTTTCGATCTCGGCAGCTCGCCAGCCATAGATCGATTGATCAGGATCTCCAACGACGGTGACTCCCCCGCTCGCCTGTGCGAATAACTTCATCAATTCATACTGGGTCGTGTTGGTGTCTTGAAATTCATCGACGAGGATATGTCGGCATTTAGCGATGATTTTGGGTGCTTTCTTGAATAGCTTGACGCCGTAAAGCAGGAGGTCGTCGAAGTCGAGGCAGTCGGCTTCTCGGAGAGCGGTCTCGTAATTCTCGTATAGCTAATGGAGGGGGGGGGGGGGGACACAAAAGCACATGACAAGCAGGAAGAGGATAAGGAACTTCCCATCAGTTAATGTCCGAATTATGTACCAATCTCGCCTCGCCTCACCTCCGCTATTATTTCCAAAATCTCCCCAGCCGGACCCAACTTCCTGGCTCTTGCCAACATGCCTGCCGGTGTTTCCGCTTTCGCTTTGGCTTTAGATATCTCGCCCTGTACTTGAGCATCCTTTAGAGATATATGACGCAACTTCAAGCCGTCCTGGATCTTCTTTAAATATGTATTAATGATTTTCTTCCCATCTTCGGCGTCTGTGATTGAGAAATTCGGGGGCAGACCGATAACATTTCCGTATTTTCTCAAATAATCCACACAGGTCTTATGAAATGTTCCCAGGACTAATTTTTTGGCAACTTCGTGCCCTAGAAGAGTGGTCAAGCGAGCTCTCATCTCTTGCGAGGCTTTGTTTGTGAAGGTGACTGCGACGATCTGCCATGGCTCGAGAGCATAGTGATGAATCAGATAAGCGACTCGAGAGGTTAGAACTCGGGTTTTGCCAGAACCAGGTCCAGCTAAGATTTGGAGGGGAACATCTTGTGGGAAAGTTACGGCCGTTCTCTGGACATCGTTGAGGAGACGAAGGTAGTCGAGGATGCTGGGTAGGTCATCAAGGTTGTGAGCGGGGGAAGGATTCGAGGGGGAGGTGTCCATGGTGGTGGTGGTGGTGAGATCCGAGGTTGACAGGGTGAGATTATTTGCTTGTGTGTGAATATTTGCTCATAAGGTGCCCTCTTCTTGCCAATAGTGTTGACCAGCTACCTTTCTAAGAGGATGTCCGTCGGTATGGTTGTGGCTTGCCAAATCCGCTGAACCATTCCAATGCGCTTCGAAGAATATACTGTTAGAAGCAGAGAAGGCGGTATGAGTTGAGGGGGATTCGACAAGACCAAGATTATCATGAGAAGCTCCGACTGTAAAGATTGGTCTTGTTACTTCTCTACATTTTCCCATCATCATCGTCGTTCTGTTTAGTATACCGCACTTTACGTCGTTATCGCCTCCATTTTTGCTTTCTTGTCTCTCGCGCCGATCATCGAAATCGAAGCACTCAGACTCAGCCTGCCCTTCCGACCACAAAGTAAACAAACCAGGCGGACGGTGAGGCGGGAGGGGGAAGGCGGATGGGAAGGGGGGGGGCCATCG